>CAUYQG010243665.1:0-31983 GCA_963574415.1 Tarsius wallacei
TGAGTGCAGAGTTTTTGTCTCTTTTAGTCACTCTTTTATCCCCAGAGACTGAAACAATGCTAGTGAACATAGAGTGAAACTATGTTAAATGATGGGTTGGAAAAATGAATTGATTGAATAAAAGAATCAATGTGCTTATGAAAGTTCAGGAGAGCCGGGCTCGGTGGCTCAGCCTGTAATCCCTCGCTTGGGGAGGCTGAGGTGAGTGGATTGTCTGAGCCCGCGGGTTCGAGACCTGCCTGGGCAACTTGGCGAGACCTCATCTCTACAATAAATAAATAAATAAATTAGCCGGGCGTGGTAGCGCGCGCCTGTAGTTCCAGCTACTTGGAAGGCTGAGGCGGAAGGATCACCTGAGCCCAGCAGGTCGAGGCTGCGGTGGCCGGGAGCAGCCACTGCACTTCAGTCTGGGTGATGGAGAGAGACTCCAACTCAAAAAAAAAAAAAAGAAAGTTCACGAGAACGTGAAGTCGCTTCCCTTCCGCATCCTTCAGCACTTAAATTTCATTGCTCCTCTCGGTATTACCTGCCTACCATGCTATTCTCTGTCTCATTAATTGTATATATTCTCCAAATCTACCTAAAACCTTATCTCTTCTCCGAAGTCCTCCCTCAAATCCACCTGTTCTGACTTCCCACAACATAGGCCTCTGCCATTTATTAATCAACATGTGATGACCAACTGGTGCTTTGCAATATTATAAACATAGAAGATAAGACAAAGCCCTAAGAACTCTCCATCCAGTTCAAGAGAAACAAAAAGTCAGGAAATAATGAAGGGGTTATAGAAAATATTGACCAAGTGCCAAACGAGAAATAGAAACACAACAATGTTATAGTTAACATTAGCTCTCTCTCCCAACCTGCCTCCCACTGTTCTCCTCACCACAGTTTTTCCAGCCACTGGGAACAACAATATCACTCCTTTATATTGAAACCTTTGAGCTGCCTGGGTTCTCTTCTTGAATTCTTAATGAGTTTTGTTTTATTATTGTTGTTATTGTTATTATATTCAAAAGCTGCCTCAAGCGTGACTTTCCCTATTAACCTTCCCTGTCATTTTGCCCCCAGCAAAATTAGTCACAGTCATCCTCACACCACGAATACTTCTACTGTCACAACTTACCTGGCATGAAACTACTTGTTAACCTTTGTGTTTCTCCCCTGGATGGTATTCCCCATTCCTAACAGAGTATCTGATAATAAAAATAAAAATAAAAATAAAAAGTTGATCATGCCAATGAATCGAATCGTTAGAAAAAAGCGCCGAAAGGCACCAAGTACTATCAAACAAGGAAAAAAAAAAAAAAAAACAGTCAAAACCTCAAATGGCCTTTCTTATTGAAATCCTAGCATGACACAAATTCATCATTGATTTGCTTCCTCTGTAGCATATCTCAAAAAGTCCAGGTGAAGGTCACAACCCTGGAAATCTACGGGTAGCACTTAATTTCTTTTTGTAAAAAAAAAATTCCAGTGAATCCCTTGAGTTTTGCTTACATTACAGTATCTTCTTTCCCATTTAAAATCACAAAAACCGCCGGGCTCGGTGGCTCAGCCTGTAATCCTGTGTTTTGGGAGCCTGAGGTGAGTGGATTGCCTGAGCCTGCGGGTTTGAGACCCGCCTGGGCAACTTGGCGAGACCTCATCTCTACAATAAATCAAAAAATTAGCTGGGCATGGTAGCATGCGCGTGTAGTTCCAGCTACTTGGAAGGCTGAGGCAGAAGGATCGCGGGAGCCCAGCAGGTCGAGGCTGCGGTGGCTGGGAGTGGCCACTGCACTCCAGTCTGGGCGACAGAGTGAGACTCCAACTCAAAAAATTAATTAATTAATTAATTAATTAAATAAAATCAAAACCGGTCAACATTTCTGGAATGCCATTTAGCCACATTGATTGAAATTTAAAATGTACATATCCTTTAATACAGTACTTCTAGGAATAACAGAAATATTCCCATATGTGTGGAAAAAAAAGTTTTATAAGAATGTTCATTGTGGCATTTTTATAACCAAATGGATCCAATGTTCATCAAAAAGAAAAGTAATGTCATATAATGTAAGCATCAAATAAATGAAATAAATCCATATATACTAACACACAAAGTTAGTTGTCCAAAGTTAATTAAAGGTAAGTTACAAAGAAATCTACATAATAGACTTCACTTTTTAAACTGTGCGCAGAGCCCTATATTTTAGTGTTTGATGTATATGTTCATACTACATGACAAAACAGGTACATCTGGGAAATTGTTTGGAAAGCAGATGAAGGTGGGGAAGAATTTTAATTTTTTTTATTGTCTGCACTTTTAAAAAATTACACAAGGCATGTCTCCCTGAAATACCCTCTATTCAAATGGTAGACATTGGGTAATAGAATGTCTGCAGCTAATAACCCACCAAATGAAGTGTTGGGAAAGGAAAGAAACCAAATGATTTCACAGACAGCTAAATTCTGATTGGTCTCTCAGTTGTTGATCTCCTGGAGCTGAATTTAAATCTCTTCTACAAACTCATAAATCATCAAAGGGTAAGATTTTTCACCAGAGTTACCTGGAGAGATCAACTGGGCTGTGAATATCTTTTCACCTGTACAAGTTGCCTCCTGGACACAAAGGTAACAATTGACCATGTTTCGAGTAAAACATTCATTTAAGTATCATGTTCTCTCAAAAGGAAAAGAAAAAATACAGTGAAAGAGTAATACTATTTTGTTGTTATAGGTAGCAATTTGAAACATGAAGACTACGATTCTACTGTTTTGTCTTCTAGGATCAGCTCAGTCATTACCAGTAAGTGTGATATGTTTATTTTATGTACCAACCAGCCTCACTGTGTCTCTCATTGCAGACCTGTCTCTCCTCCTGCCTTCCATCAGCACTGCTCTGTTCTATGACTTATTCCCTTAGTCTCCTGTTGTTATTTTCCAACAACAGAAAATAATAAAGTAATAAGGTGTTGGTGCATATTTCAATGTATTTGCATTTTTTAAAAGCATCCGCTTTAACATGGTAGAATGTCAATTATTTTGGCAGAGCAATAGGCTAGAAATTAGGAGGCAAAGGAATGCCTTAGAATATATCTACTTAAAGTAGATTATTATTTTACTTTCCAAAAAGAATTTTAAGATTTTTCTGGCAACTAGTTATTTGCTCCGAATAAAAAGGTGAACTACACTTTCTAATTGGAAAAGCTAAATAAATTACAAAATTACAATTTAGTTCATAAATTACAAAAAGCCTACCAAATTGTATGATACCAAAGGCATATTACTGAGTGGTTAACATTTTTTACTTAGAACATTTCATCACCAAAAACGTTCACATGTAGTGGGCTTTTGAAAGAAAGGAGCATTAGAACTCCAATACTCACTCCAATTGTTTTCCATTGTTTTGTAGATACAGAGATGGGTGGTTTGGACCTCTAAGTGAACTTCTCTTTACTCAAGATGCTTGACTATAGACATTAAGGAAGAAATATTATAATACATTTGCTATAAAATAGCAGGACAAAAAGAAACACTTCCTAGTAAAGCCTCAAGCTCACTTAGCACTTCTGTAGCCAATTCATACAATCAACAAATATTTGACAGCTCTCACTATGCCCAAACAATAGTGACAAGAAGAAAAGAAATAAAAAACACACTCCCTCATGGTGTTCACATGGATTGTAGGTAGTCATCAAATATTTTTTAAAGAAATGTTAGGCTCAGCCTGTAATCTCGTGCCTTGGGAGGCTAAGGTGAGTGAATTGCCTGAGCCCGCGGGTTCGAGACCCGCCTGGGCAACTTGGCGAGATCTCATCTCTACAATAAATCAAAAAATCAGCCGGGTATGGTAACGCATGCCTGTAATTCTGGCTACTCGGAAGGCTGAGGCGGAAGGATCGCCGGAGCCCAGCAGGTCAAGTCTGCGGTGGCCGGGAACGGCCACTGCACACCATACTGGGCAACATATTTATACACAAAAAAAAAAAAAAAAAAAAAAAAAAAAAAAAGAAATGTTAAATTATAGATAATAATATAATTAGCTCTGTGAAGGAAACGACCAGGGTGAGCTTGTGGAACAACAGAACTAGGTATGAATAACTAACCCCCCCCCATTTACCCTAAATAGATACATGTCCTCCTTGAAAGAAGTATTCTGTGAAAATTTAATCTTTTAAACACGGTAAAGTAAGAAGTTAATTTTTTTAAAGCAAATGGGTTTTTTACTTCACTGAATATATTTATCAAAGGGTTCTTCAAAATAGGATTTCTCTAGCATATTTAAATTACCATATAATTCACAAAAATTCAAGATAAAAGACTTTCCCCAGAATACAGCTCTCACCCAAGGTGGCCTGAGGTGTGGAGTGCAAACTAATGCAGATTGCAAATGGCCATATGTGAGAACAGCTGGAGAGGTAGGGTGGTAGGTAGGCACAGTGGAGTGACACGGAAATGTTTATTGGGTCATAAACAATATTTAGCCAGTGAAAAATCAGGCCACAACAAGGTATTTTTATTATTTGTAAATGGATCTATTAAATTATCATAAAGGCACTAAAAATGAATCCATTGGCACATGCAAACATATACAATAGCCTAGCAATCATTTCAGTAGATCAAAAGTTTGAGAATAGGTGCCAGGTAGCAAATACTATGAGTAAAAAGGGAGAAAATAAGACAAATCAAAGTCACAGGAAGTGGATGCCCTAAAAGAAAACCAGAATCTATTTTTTCAACAGATATTTATTGAGCACCTACTGTATGCCAGGGCACTGATTTATCTACTTGGGTTGTGTCACTGAATAAACATAGTATTTCTACCCTTTGAAGTTCATATTTTAACAAGGAAACAAATGATAAGTGATGAACTGTCTAAATCAGTAGGTCCTATGACTTGGTAGAAGATGGTGAGCATTTGGAGAAAAGAGAATAGTCAGGGTCAGCCTTCATAAGAAGGTGAATTCCATGTTTTTGCTATTGTGAATAATGCTGCAACAAACATGTGTGTGCAGGTATCTTTATTTCACAGAGTGTCATAATTCTATAAGAAAGGGATTGGCAGCAGTGGGAAACTGCCAGGGAAGGCATGGGGCGGAGAAGGCGTGGGGCAGGATTGGCAGCAGTGGGATTGGTAGTAGTGGGAAACTGCCAGGGGCGGAGGATTATACCTTAACAACAAGGGTACCCCCATAATGAACATTAGTATACCTAAACTTGAATGGTACCTCACATCTTTAAAGTTAAAAATTTAGAAAAAAAAAGAAGGTGAACTCAGGTGAAGACTTGCAGCTGTAAAAGACTAAGTCAATGTCCAGGGGAAGCTCGTTCCAGACAGAGACAGCAGGTACTGGTAAGATCCTGAGGCAGGAATGGGCTTTACTTGTCCTAGAAGCAGCCAAGAGCCTGAATGGCCACAGCAGAGTTAGTGGGAGGAACCGAGGTGGGACTGAATGTCCGAAAGGTACTAAGGGCCCAGAGCACGAGGGCCCTGAGGCCATTACGGGGGCTCTGGCTTTTACCCTGAGTGAAATTGACAGTCATTGCAGGCACTGAGCAGAGAAGCGACAAGATTAGACTATCGTTTCAAAGGGTCATCCTGGCTGCTGTGCTAACATGGACTGTAGGGAATGAAGAGACTTGTTTCACAGCATGGATACATTCATAATCCTGATATAGTCCAAGTAATGCTCAGCTGCTCTCCCTTGATACCGATAAATCAAAGGGGCAGGGAACTGGTAGAAAGAAGTTTATTTCTGAATTCGAATCCAGGGAGCAGAGCCAGACTCGAGGTCTTTCTAAAATGGTTCTGTCCCCCCTTCAGGCCTCGCAGTCCACTTTTATAGTCCAGAGTTATCGGTACCTGTACCTTAGCCGTGTGACCAGCAGAGCATTGTATAGAACTTAAGTTGCAGCTGCATTTTACATTTAGAAGGCGACATTTAGAGTAAAGAAAGTTTACAAGGCCTAAGACATCATGCGTCGCAAAAGTTATGCAAATCATAAGACTTACGATTACATTGATACAAAAGTTATACAAATCACAAGACCTGGAAGTACATTGATACTACATTGTTCAAACCTATGACTATTAAGAAAGGGAGTAAATAGGGATTACATTTTTGGGCGTAGTCTGCAGGGAAGTCAAGGATCCCTTGAAGCTGCTTACTGGGAGTGCATAGACCACAAGGGGACTCTCAGTAATGTGCTCAGGATTGTGCAAGAGGGCTTGAACCCTTGCCATGCCCTTGTCTAGGAGCTGTGGCAAAATGGACAGACATTAGCAGGTGTCTGTATCAATCCTAAAGCTGAAAGGGACCTCCAAGGAAAGGGAATGCCAACCTCTCTTCTTATAAGGAAGGGAAAAATTCCAAAGTGAAGCTAACTCTGCTCTAGGAGAAACTCAAGGTGACCCAAGGGCTGGCACAGCCCCAGGGGGCCACACCTCCACGCTCCCCAGGATGCATGAAGGGAAGGATTTATTCCTTCAGGGGCTAAAAGCACTTGAGAGGATCCTAGCACTGGCTCTGCTGCTCACCATGTCATCTTGGGCAGGTTACTTGACTTCTCTGGGCCTCAGTTTCCTCACCTGTAAAACAAAACTATGCAAGTAGAGTGAATGGAGAGGAAGAATATTTTAACCCCTAAAATTAAATTATTTTTAATACACTAGCCAAATACCCAGGCCAGGAAGAAAACTGAACTTGCATTGCCAGAGTAACATGGCAGGCACAAGGCAAAAGTGGGAAGCTTCCATGAAAAGGCAATAAGAATGATGACAACTTACTTCAAATATTGAGAAAAAGCAAATGTGCACAGAGATAAGGTGCAGACTATACATTTCATGTCCCGGCAAAAAAGAAAGACAGTTCCAGGAAAGAAATGGGAGTCAGGAACCACCACTAGAACTCGCAAGTGCCCTGGCCCGTCTTGCCTGTCTTCACACTCACCCATGCCATCCCTCCTGTTCTGGCATTTTTTTTCTTTCTTTTTTCTTTAATTATTTGTTTATTTGTTTGAGTTTATTTATTGAGTAGGAGTCTTACTCTGTTGCCCAGGCTGGAGTGCAGTGGCACGCTCATGGCCACCGCAGCCTCAACCTGCTGGGCTCAGGCAATCCTTCCACTTCAACCTTCCAAGTAGCTGGAACTACAGGCATGTAACACTATGCCCAGCTAATTTTTGATTTATTATAGAGACTAGGTCTCACCAAGTTGCCCAGACTGGTCTCGAACCCCTGAGCCCAGACAATCTTCTTGCCTCTGCCTCCCAAAGTGCTGGGATGACAGGCGTGAGCCACCACACCCGGTGCACTTTTTCACTCTACAATTTCATGTCCTGCCATGCACAAAATGTTTTAGGGAATTAAAATTGCTCCAAAACACTCAGAGCCTAAAGACAAACATTTTTGCATTGGGGACAATGCGTTACCTTCTGGAATGAGTGACTATAAAACCTCAAACATATTCCTGTCTTGCCAAATACTTGTTTTCACAGAAGCAGCTCAACCCTGCTTTGGGACTTCCAACAAAGCTGGCTCCAGACCAGGCAACACTACTAAACCAACAGCAGCCAAATCAGGTATGAGTCCTACAAGAGCAAATATTTACAAACCAGCAAAGGGAACATGTTAAGACTGGTGGGTTTAAAATCAAGATTGACACAGAGTCTCATAACTGAACAAGAAAGAGAGGATTTTTGTTTGGGAGAGGAAAAAATAATGAATCAATACACGCTTTTGAAAATTTTGATTACGGTTAGAAAATCATCCTCATTCTTTTTCCATCTGTCTAAATAATAATTTTGTTTAGTAACAAAATCTGGTAAACTTTGAAAAGCAATGACCTTGTTACAAAGTTTGATCATCTATGCTCTTGAAAGAATGTAGCACATCATGTGTGGTATTGGTCTGAGTGGCAGGGAATAAGAGGTGGTCTATAAAAATAACTGCAGACTTTCTCATGGTTTTCTTAAGTTTCACTGTTGCTGATGGGCTGGTGTATTGCTATACAATCTGTTTTTTCAAGGCATATTTAAATACTTTTGAAAACTGCATTATCTCTTGGCTGCTATGCTCCCTCCCATTCCAACTCTTCCGTTGCTGTAAAGGACCCTGCGCATCTACTTCTAGACCTGAGAAGAAGTACAATCAGTTATCACTAGAGTCTAAAGTTCTCTCTTTAGGTGATGGGGGTTGTAGAACATTCAAGTTAGGAGTCATCCTCCCTCCTTAAGGAATCTGAAGCTTATGTAATTTAAGGTCTGTCTTTAAAAAAAAAAAAAAAAAAGAAGCCGGGCTCAGTGGCTCAGCCTGTAATCCCGCGCTTTGGGAGGCTGAGGTGAGTGGATTGTCTGAGCCCGCGGGTTCGAGACCCGCCTGGGCAAATTGGGCTAATCAAAAAAAAAAATTAGACAGGCATGGTAGCGCGTACCTGTAGTTCTAGCTACTTGGAAGGCTGAGGCGGAAGGATCCCCGGAGCCCAGCAGGTCGAGGTTGTGGTGGCCGGGAGCGGCCACTGCACTCCAGTCTGGGCGCCAGAGTGAGACTCCAACTCAAAAAAAAAAAAAAAAAGAATACAGGCCAGATACAGTGGCTCACGCTTATAATCCCAGCACTTTGGGAGGCCAAGGTGAGAGGACTGCCTGAGCCCACGGGCTCAAGACCAGCCTGGTCAACTTGGCAAGACCTCATCTCTACAATAAATCAAAAAAAGTAGCCAGGCATGGTGGTTCATGGGCTGTATTTTCAGCTACTTGGAAGGCTGAGATGGAAGGATCACCTGAGCCCAACAGGTCGAGGCTGCAGTGACCGTGAACGTGCCACTGCACTCCAGTCTGGAAGACAGAGTGCGACTCCAACTCAAAATAATAATAATACAAAGATTACAAAAGTAGATTTGTAAAAGTAGGTACTGAAGTTGAGCATTTATGAGAAAAGAAATAAGGGTAAATCACAATTCTTTAAGTACCATAAACTTGCTAGGGTGTCTCCCAGGGCCACAAAAGGGAGCAATGCTGTGAGAAGCTCTAAAGCTTCACCTTCGTTTACTTTCTGGTAAACCCACCTCTGACAGGAATATGGAGACTATCCACCCTAGACAGGGCAGGAAAGACAGACAATCTCTTGTCTCATACATCAATTTCAATTTCCCACAGGTCTTCCCTTTAAGTCTAATACCATTGACACAGATGCTCACCCTGGGGTCAGATCTGCAACTGGTAAATGCTCTTTTATATTATTTTAGTACCCATTTTTAAATAAATACAACACCTAATGTTGAGTGGAGGAGAGAGTTCTTGTAAGTGTGTGCGTATCCACAGATATCTCCACATAAACACATACTATAGATACGTTAAATGAAAGGAGAGAGAGAAGAGTCAACGAGAGTCAGATGCTATTTAACTCATCATAAAAAGTTGTTCTTAGCTGAGAATCTCTAAAGAAGTGGATCTAATTCTCAGGTCTTTGTTTCCCCAGTTCCTCTCATCTCTTCTCCTCCTGCCACTCCTCCACCATACCTTCCACCCACACACCCACACAGATACCATGAATGACCACTATTATCACCCCAACAAGAGAAACCTAGAAAGGGTAGAAATATCTTGTCTTCTTATAGGATATCCATATAGCTGAACCTGTTCAGAAAAGAAAAATAAGTTCTTTTCCTGACTCAAATGGATTTCTTTAGTGGTCAGACTTAAATGTAGTTCATGTTCCAGACTAGATATTTTATTCTGAGAACCTAATAATTTTCATAAGGCTCCTTATGAAGAAATGTATTTCTTCATAAAAAAGCCATCAGAAAAAATTCCAGAAACCATTGCTGTTATAGTCAAAAGGAAAAAAGAAAGACAAAATTCCCTGAGTAATTCTCAAAGAGAATGGATTAAATGCTAAAGAAAAAAATACAGGAAAAGTTAGTAATGGACCTTTTGGTTGTACTAGATCCAACACGTTTCTGAATTTCATCTCTGTATCTAACTATACATGCAATAGAATACAACATATTTACTTAGCAAATCCTCCCTTTAAAAATATTTTACATGTAGTAAACACATGAGTTTTCTGAAGGCTCGAATTGGAAAAATATACAATAAAATTCTCTTTGTTGCCCTACAGTTAAATCCTGCTGCAGGAATGACACCTGGTGCCCAGACCCACCCATTGACATTAGGCGGGCTGAACGTACAACAGCCGCTGCAACCACAGGTAAGTTCAACAACTGGACTTCTGTTTTACATTGAGAGCATTTTCTCTCAGGTGAAAGCCTACAGATGAAAAAAGATTTTTTCAAGCTTCTTAAAAATGTGACCAGATAATTTGCATACAGGTGTTCTACTGAACATAGAACATTATTTTGCAATTTGTTTCTTGATTAAAACATACGCAGAAGAACTGATCATGTTACCCCATATCCTCTCTAGAATACTTTTTCTTTTTTTTGAGTTGGAGTCTCACTCTGTCGCCCAGGCTCGAGTGTAGTGGCATGCTCACAGCCACCGCAGCCTCGACCTGCTGGGTTCAGGTGATCCTTCCACCTTAACCTTCCAAGGTGTGTGCCACCACACCCAGCTAATTTTTTTTTTAAGTTTTAAAGCATTTTATTAGTGAGAAGAAAGGAAGGAAAAAGGAAGATTCATGGCAGAAAGACCTGCCATGGGCAAGTTTCTCAAAAAGAAAAACCGCCTAATTTTTTTATTTTAGAGATGAGGCCTTGTCAAGTTGCCCACGCTGGTCTTGAGTCCATGGGCACAGCACCTGCCAGTGGCTCCCAGTTGAAAGAAAGAGAGAAAGAGGGCAGGGAGAGAGAGAGAAAGAGAAGGAAGGAAGGAAGGAAGGAAGGAAGGAAAGAAGGCGGGAGTGAGGGGAAAAAAAGACACGGTAAAGAGTGAATTCTAGGCCTGTCTCCGTGGCTCAGCCTGTAATCCCATAACTTTGGGAGGCCAAGATGAGTGCATTGCCTGAGCCCAAGGGTTCGAGACCTTGTCTCTACGATAAATCAAAAACTATCCGGGTGTGGCAGCGCCCGCCTGTAGTTCCAGCTACTTGGAAGGCTGAGGCGGAAGGATCGCTGGAGCCCAGCAGGTGGAGGCTGCGGTGACCGGCAGCGTGCCACTGCACTCCAGTCTGGGCGACAGAGTGAGACTCCAACTCAATAAAAAAGAAAAAAAAGGAAAGAAAGAAAAAAAAAAAGAGTGAACTCTAGAACCACACAACTTCTGGTCAAATCTCAGCTCTCCACTTACCCCCTGCGTGATATTGGCCAAGATCCTTAACCACTCTGTGGCTTACTTTGCTCAAAAGTTAAAATGGGCACTAAAGTAAAACCTTCCTCTAGAGCTGTTATGAAGATTAAATGAGTAAATATGCATAAAATATTTAAAACAGTGCTTACGACATAGTAAGCTTGCAATATGTTGTCTATTATTATTTCAGATAATTTCTCTACTGGCAACTAAGAAAAAACATTTATTGTTATATTGGTGAACAATTTGGATTACCTTTCATTATAGTTTTTACTTAGACATCTGTGATATCCTCTTTTTATCTCTTTGTTTCTTCCATTCCTCCATTTCTTTTTCCCCAAAATCCTAAATGTTCCTTCTTCCCAAACCACTTTTTCATTGCCACCCTGAGGGTTTGTTGAGGTTTTTTTGCTGTCATCATCCTATTTGTCAGCAGACAAGAACCCGATTGAGAGTAATGCTTTTCATAAATGTATGGACTTTTTGCCTGCTGTCAATTTATAATTCCATAATTGCTGCACCAACTGTTGTGGGAAATAATAAAGTTAAGAGTTCATCTCCTAACCTAAGACTATCAGCTATTTTGGTTTATTACTATTAAAAGTCCTATTTTGCTTGCTTTCCTGACACTGTGCATCTTCTATAGAAATAAAAATAAATCTTTAAGACCCTAGTTTTCGTTTACAAACTTTAGGCTTTTCTTAAAGTAGTAAAGAATACTAGAGGATGCCAATACCTCACCCAAGTTTTTTTCAGCTATAAATGCATGACATTTAGTGAGTTATTGATGACCATTGCATTATTTCTTACTTAGTTCTAAGAGCTGTGCCAATGCCAGGTTTAGTGAGCAATATCACCCAGAAAAACGTCCAGACAACGAGTGCAAGACTAAATATATGTGCTTCAAGAAACCTCTGCATGTTAAAATATCCATCATGTGTCTTCATGTATCTTCTGGGATGCCATATAAAAGAAAACTGCATTTTATCACCATAATTACTTGGAGTATTTTCAGTTTGGAGATTTCTTGAGACCTAAATTACTTTTTGTTCATCTGGTTTACTAACTTCTACATTCTAAATGTGCTGTCTGAAACTGGTTTCTAAATCTCTCTGAGTCTAATCTTTTCACAGATTAGAATGAGTTCCAATTCCCATTCAGTTCTATAAATCTATAACAGATGATACATTAGTTACAAATATCTGTTCAATAAATATTGTATCCTTTTAAGAAAATCTCAATATTTATACCATCTGCCAGAACTTCTGTTGAAATTTTTACTGTATTTTTCTCTTTTTTTCAGATGTTACCAATCTTTTTAGCACAACTTGGAGCCCAGGTAAGATTATTTTTCAATATCATTTTGATTTTAAATCACCTTGGTGTGAAATATCTAATCTCATTTCTATTCACCAGATAGTTACAAAATTTCCACTGTATAGTCACTGTTAATCACAAGAGCCAACAGAGCACTTACTATGTACCAGACACTATTTTAAGCGCTTTACATGTATTATCTCATTTAATCTTCAGAACAGCTTTTTCTAAAAAGATTTGTATTTCCAGTTTGAAAATTACTAACTGGGGGTACTTATTATTCTGTTACAGTAGCACCATTAATAAATGGTTGCAGGCAGCCAATCCTCTAAACCAAATTATTAAGAATGAAGTAAGTTAATAAGATTAATCTAATGATTAATGGCTTGGGAGGTTCTTTTTACATCTTAAATTTGTTTTTAACTTTATGTAGTTTCCTTGAAAATGCTGCAAACACTTTCTCTCCTTTCTCCCTGTTTACCTCTGTGAAAGCAGTTCTTGAAATTCCCTCTATAAAACTCCCAGAGGGCCAACATCAGATATTAACACCAGACAACTTTATTTCTAAAACCTAAATCAAATATAAAGTTTGTATCAACTCTTTTTTTTCTTTTGAGTAGGAGTCTCACTCTAGTGTCCAGGCTGGAGTGCAGTGGCAGGCTTACAGCCACCACAGCCTCAGCCCATTGGACTCAGGCAATCCCTCCACCTTAGCCTTCCAAGTAGCTGGAACTACAGGTGCCCATTACCACACCCAGCTAATTTTGTGATTTATTGTCGAGATGAGATCTTGCCAAGTTGCCCAGGCTGGTCACGAACCCCTGGGCTCAGGCAATCCTCTTGTCTCCACCTCCCAAAGTAATACAGCACCTGGCTGTATCAACTCTTAATTTCACATCTAGAAATATATCCCCAAAATATTATCTGAAATATAACAAAGGTTTATGTACAATACAGTCATCAAAGTGGTACTTCTAGTAGGGAAAAGTATTAAATGCACTTAAATTTAAGACCAAAGAAAAACACTAAACTGTGCAACATAAAAGCAAATACTATGTGACCATTTAAAATTACATTTATGAAAATCTGTCAATAATACAGTTAAATTATTATTGTGCACTACTAAAAGAAAAAGCAAGCCACAAAATTGTATGAATTGCATGGCTACTATTATGTAAACATAAATGTACGGAAAACACCTGGGAGAAAATGTATCAAACTCTGAGTGGTGGGATTACGGTGGGTTTATTTTTCTTTCATTATTGCTTTCTACATTCTCCAGCTTTTCTCCAATGTGCATCTACTTAATAATAGAAAAATGTATAATTTTTACAATGCAGGTGACCTCACCTTACTCAATGAATGAATGTTTGCAGTCTCATATCATAGGCTGACTTGAGTTTTGTGATATAGATTACAAAGGCAGTTAACATGTTATTGAAAATGCAAAATCTCTATTATCTTCAAAAGTATTTTAAGTTTTTAAGTTATGCATATCTTGCCTCAAATATATTAAAATGTGTCTAATAATTTGTATTATCATTTTTGCTTTTAGGGTACTATCCTAAGCTCAGAGGAATTGGTAAAAATAAAATAAAATTACTAACATTTTTAATTTTTTCTGCTTCTACTACAATGTTTTCTGTCCTCTGGTGGTCTCTTTTGACAAGTCCTGAATCTGGTGTGTACTACAATAAAATGAACCTTTTTATGGGTCCTTGCATTAGGCATTCTTTCTTTGGGGATTTCATCCTCCTTCTCCTGGTACTTTTCCATTAATTTGACTTAGCTTTTATTTCCAAATATTGCTGTCACATTAAGTTTTATCCAGAGAGCCAGTGCACACTTTTTAAACTTTAGAATGATTAAAATCTAGGATTATAAACTATTGAAATACATGCAGATGAATAATAATACAAACATTGACATTTATTGCAGGGAAGATTAAATTTCTTGACTTGGATTTTTAATACTAAAGGAAAATTTATCTTTTTCTGGCATCAGGAAGTAATGGATGAATTCTTCCCTGTACACATAAATAACTAGAGGGCTGAACCTAAACAAAATTTATATTACCATTACTAGATAATTCCATGCATTCCGCCGTAGGTCATTTTTTAGAGCCTACAACTTGAATGAACATGATATCTGAAAAAGCAACATCTGACCAATTCTGGCAAAAGGAAAAATAAATACATAAAATAAGAATAAGAAAGAATATAATTATGACAACAAAAGTCAAGAATTGACATGCTGTTTGTGAACCCAATTTTTTAAAAGTTTGTTTATGATGGAAAAAGTAGATATTTACCATTCTCCATAAATAATAAGGGGACCTGTGTCTGTTTTGCCAACACTGATGCATGAACATCCACATATACCAGTTATTGGGGCTCTTCTACAGAACAAGCACTTTAGCAGATCCCTTACATATGTTGCCTTCGACTCTCCCCAAACTGCAAAGCAGAAATTTTATCACCCAGCTTCACAGATAAAGAAACTGAGGCTCAAAGAGCTTAAGCAATTGAAGTCTCAAAGGCAACAAAAAGAGTAGATACAGACCCAAAGCCATTTTTCTAGCTACTCTACTTGAAAAGTGGTTTTCAGACTTTTTTTAGTAGTATACAACTCATAGTAACAACTACATTTTTCAAGCAACTTAAAACACACACACACAAATTTCATGAAACAATACTCGCTTTTACTATATCAAATGCACTCTAGTAAGTCTACTCCTTTTCTTTTTTGATGATGGCTGCCAATCGCCTTTTTAATTTCAAAACTGTGAGTGTTACAGCCCTTTGCTTGAAAACTTCTGTAACTCACTCCACTTCTGTCTCTCATTCAGCATAAGTCTAATTCTGGTTTCAATGTCTTTTAAATCGAAGACAGTGTTTCCCAAACTTCAGTTCTGGCCCAACAAACCAGGATGACTTCAAAAGCCGCTTTAAAATGCAGATGGCTGAGTCCTGCCCCAGACTTGCTCTATCAGAATTTAACAATGAAAAACTCCAGTAGAGAGGAGTTTCTTATGTAACTACAAGGAACATATGGTGGCTGACTTGAAAGATAACTATTTCTGTCTAAATATTTCAGTGCCTTTTGAGAAATACATCAAAAGAAACTTGACAAGATGCAAGCCATGACAATGATAATTGATTAATCTACTTGACTCCATTTTTTTTTTTAATTTTTAGCTCGCTAAGCCACTTTTTAAAAAAAATTTATGGGCAAAAGAAAGATTATGCTTAGGTCAATAACAGAAATACAGCCCATCCTCATTATGTGGGTTTTTCTGCCTTAGTTCTGCCTTCAGATGTACCTGATAATAACAAATTATGCCTTATTCCTTTTCCTATGGCTAGCTTGATTCTGGTTTTCCCTGTCTAAGGGAAATGGAGCATAGCAAGGAATCCCAGTGATGAAGCCAGCATCAGACTTGGCTTGGGCAAGAGGGGTATTTCCTCTGAGAAATGCCGGGTCTTTGCTGTCTTCTCTGACATTACCCTCTCCATTCCGCCACTCCTACCCAAATTTGTTGCCTTCAAAAAAAAGAATGTTGGTTTTGACCACCCTTCAAATGTGTTGTTTTTGACTTTGTTTTCTGTTTGCCTCCCTCATTCTAGCCAGTGGGCTCACCATTCTTCACGGGCCTCATCCTCCATCCTTTGTTCCCGGGAGGCATCCTACCCACCAGTCAGGCAGGGACTAAACCAGATGTCCAGGATGGAAGCCTTCCTGCAGGACAGACAGGTGCAAATCCTGCCATCCAGGGAACCCCAGCGGGTCACCTTCCAACTCCCAGTGGCACAGATGATGAGTTTGGAGTGACCACCCCTGCCAGCATCCAAAGGGGCACGCACACTATGGAGGAAACCACCACAGAATCGCCAGATGGTAAATTCTCCCATGCAAAATCCTTGGCCATGAAAGTCATCTGCAGAATGGACAGATAAGTTCTTGTTTTGCCTTGACAAATGCAGAGCTTAATAGACTCAGCAAGCCCCTTTATTCACTCAGTTGATTCCAACAACATAGGGGAATATTTTAACTGGGCCACAACCCTATGGTATTAACACTGAAAGACTTCTAATTGCGGGCATAATGTAAATTCCATCTTGGGTCAGAGCTGGAAATATCTGGAAGCCATCTATACTTCTCTGCCCAATACACACACACACACACACACACACACACACACACATGCCCATAGCAGATACACTTCAGTTGGTCATGACTCTCTTTCCACTCACTGATGGTGGATGAGTTTCAGAACCTTCCTAATGTGATATTGCAAGCAGCCACTAGGATAAGACAAAGTTAGCAACTAAATAAGCCCATCTACCATTACTCTCAGAAGGAACTTTAAAAATGTTGAAGAAGGCCAGGCGTGGTGGCTCAAGCCTGTAATCCCAGCACTTTGGGAGGCCGAGGTGAGAGGCTTGCCTGAGCCTACAGGTTTGAGAACAGCCTAGGCAACTTGATGAGACCTCATCTCTACAATAAATCAAAAAATTAGCCAGGCATGGTAGTGTGTGCCTGTAATTCTGACTACTTGGAAGGCTGAGGAGGACGGATTGATCACCTGAGCCCAGCAGGTCGACGCTGGGATGGCCATGAACGTGCCACTGCATTCCAGTCTGGGCGATAGAGTGAGATTCCAACTCAAAAAAAAAAAAAAAGTCTCAGAAATAAGCTTTTCTCATACTAACAGGCAATGATAATTGTTTAACATATAGGGAATGTCTAGAATTAAATATCTTTAGAGATAACCAAAGAATGATTTGATATTGGCACGGCCATTCCTGGAAAATAAATTTTGATCTCAAGTAAAAATGTTTAAATTCAATATGCTTTCACCTACGTTAAAAGGTGTTTTCTTTTCTTCCAGGAATTCAGTAAGCTGTTCCAAATTTTTTCAACTAAACCTCCTCAGATTTGGTGATGCATGTGAATCTTTTCAAATGATCATATTATGGAATAGATTGAAACACACTGGAGAGTCTCAGAAGAAATTAATTTTTAGTTTACCTGAAAATGTTCCTGAAATTATAGAAAATATATTCTACCTAGGAAATACTAACTTCTGAAAAAAATAATTAAATAGATAAATTTGTCTTTGAAATATAGCATCATGCCACCTGGGTGATATGTATACTAAAATGTATTTTGAACACTGACTCTTTTTTTCTTTGGAGATGGAATAAAGTTGGGCCATTGCAGAAACCACATTACCTCAGGGCACTAAAGTGATACTCTGGGTCTAGGACTTTCTTTGAAAATAGGAAGCATTGCAGTTGACCACCGCATCATTCACTCTCTCATAGGAGCCACACACTTAACTTTTAATAAGCAAATTATTTTTGATCATCTAAAACATATAGGGGAAACAAAGAATTACCGGCCATTGCCGGTAATTGCCGGATCATATTCAGAGCTAGTGATTATAACATCGAATGTTTAATTTTGGTATGTCTGGGAGTGAGAAGTGACACTGATACAAGTAACCACTAAAACAAACCAAGGTCTTACTTCATTCACCTAAAAGGCAGAATTTAATCTGATTTAAACTTAAAACCCAGACCCTTTCATCCAGAGTCAGAGGAATTAATACAGACTACAGTAGAACTCCCCAGAAAAGAAAGGTATGGATAGGTTTAATAACATCTCTCAGTATATTTGGCTCAGCCCTATCAGAGTACAACAAACCTAAATATGTACCAGTGAAATTGATTTGATGTCAAATGTTTCAGGTGATTAAAGATTTACTGGTAGTTAAAGATTTATTAGCCATGGTGTTTCAGGTTGCAGAATCTGAATAGCATATTTATGAATTGTCAAGATTTCATGATCAAGTGAGAGTAAATTAGGATTCAATTTTCCAAAACTACTTTACCATAAATGACACGAACTGAAAGTGCTACTAAAAGATTTCCTAGGTAACCGTCTATCAAAAAAAGTTTCTCCCTGAGCCTCATTTTTCTTATTTGTAAAACAGGGACAAAAACCCTGTCATAGCTATCTCACAAGGTTAATATGATAATCACAGCGGAAAATACCCAATGGTGCTTTGCAAACTCCAAACTACTATCGCAATTCATTTTGTTTACTTTCAATTTCCTTCAAACTAGCTGAGGTTATTTGTTCTTCCAGATCACACCTTCCTCCCCAAACTCCTAAATACAGATCTCCATGAGAGCATGAACATACTAGATGTATGATTCCCATCTAGACCATCTAAACCAGGTGTCTTCCAACCGGGGTATGCTGCTCCTGGGGAAATCTGAAGATTTTCCGAGGGCTACAACCACACAGGTGGCTTTAAGGGTTCAATTTCCATCCTCAACTTCTGTAAACATACTCGCTACAAGCACACAGGTGGCGTTAAGGATTCAATATCCATCCTCAACTTCCGTAAATCGTCAGTCTTTTCCCACCTTCAAAAGAAAGACCTAGAGGGGGACTTCAAAAATTCATGGAAAATGGAATTGAAAGAGATAGATTATGGAATAAAATACATAAAATAAAAAGAAATATATTATTAAAAATATAGTTTATCAAAATAATCTTTAAGACAACAAAGTTTAAGACACTAGGTTACAGCTAGGTAGGAGGAACACATTCCAGAGTTCTATACCACTGTAGGATGAATTTTTTTTTTTTTATTTTAGAGACATGGGGTACAATTCAGGATCAGATATATGAATGTCATTGTACAGGCAAAGTTTGGGTTTCATTTGGTCCCCACTTCACCTGGTTTGAGATCAGGTACCCTTATGGATGTTGTGTTCCACCCTCCCACCCCAGCAGTATCCCACTACTGCCAATCCCTTTCTTATAGTATTATGATCATTGTTCAGGGTCCGCTTATGAGTGCGAACATATGGTACTCATTATTTGTTTCTGTGATAGATCGCTGAGTATTATAGTCTCGAAATCCATCCAAGTTGCCACGAAGTTCACAATTTTGTCCTTTTCTATGGCTGCATAATATTCCATTGTGTATATGTACCACATTTTTTTAGGATGGCTATTGTTAACAATAATATATAATTTCAAAGAGCTAGAAGAAGGATACTGAATATTTTCAATATGAAGAAATGATAAATGTTGGAGATGATGGATATACTAATTACTTTGATCTAAACACTATACATTATATACATATCAAGAAACCCACAATACTACTTCTGAGACTGGCAAGGGAAAACACTTCTACTGGTGCCGCCTCCTGGGGTACTTCCATAAAGAAGGCTTGTGGTTCCCTGTGTTCCCTTTCAGCCTCTCCTAAGCACCTGGGATTCCATTGTTCCTCACCCTGACTGCCCCCTCTCCCATCCCTCACACCCCCACACACCCTCCCCCCTGCATTAGAGGGCAGAGATCAAAGGACAGGGCACAGATTCTAGGATATTTCCTCTTTCTTCCCTGCTTCCCTCTTCTCTTCCTAGTTTGTATAATATCTGCCTTTAGATTATGGAGAAGGAGGCAGAAATACTGGCATTGATCCATTCTTCCAACTCTATTTGTATGGCACTTAGTTTTTTTTTTTTTTAGTCATTCGAGTCTCACTCTGTTGCCCAGGCTGGAGTGCAATGGCACACTCACAGCCACCGCAGCCTTGACCTACTGGGCTCAGGTGATCCTTCCACCTCAGCCTTCCAAGTAACTGGAACCACAGGCATGTACCACCATGCCTGACTAACCAGCCTCACCAAGTTGCTCAGGCTGGTCTCGAACCCCTGAGCTCAGGCAATCCTCTCACCTCTGCCTCCCAAAGTGCTAGGATTACAGGCTTGATCCACCGCACCTGGCAGCACTTATTTTATATTAAATGCTTCAGATCTTGGCTTTTAAAACCTAGAATTGTTGTCTCTCAAACCATTGTTTCTACCATACACTTCTGACATTTAGTTTAGAACTAAAAGGCCAAGAATGCACTGGTTTCTATCTTTCAGTATTTCTGCTCTTCCTTCTCCCACCTGAGAAGGCTAGATTCCAAAGGCTAGAGAAGAGTTGACCTATAGAAATACAAGGCAAGCCACATATGTCATTTTAAATTTTCTAGTAGCCAGAGAAAAAGGCAAAAGAACTTCGGGAGGCCAAGATGAGAGGATTGCCTGAGCCCAGGGGTTTGAGACCAGCTTGGACAACTTGGTGAGACCTCCTCTCTACAATATATCAAAAAATTAGCTGGACATGGTAGCATTGGCCTGTAGTTCCAGCTACTTGGAAGACTGAAGGGAAGGATCAACTGAGCCCAGCAGTTCGACGCTGGGGTAGCCATGAGTGTGCCACTGCACTCCAGCCTGGGTGACAGGATGAGACTCTGACTCAAAAAAAAAAAAAAAAAGGTAAAAAGAGGCTGGGCATGGTGGCTTACACCTGTAATCCCAACATTTTGGGAGGCGGAGGCAAGAGGATTGCCTGAGCCCAGGGGTTCAAGACCAGACTGAGCAACTTAGCGGGACCCTGTCACTACAATAAACTCAAAAAATTAACCAGTTTTGGTGGCATGCGCCTGTAGTTTCAGCTACTTTGAAGTCTGAGGTAGAGGGATCTCTTGAATCTTGCAGGTTGAGGCTGCGGTAACCATGAGCGGGCCACTGCACTCCAGCCTGGGCGACAGAGTGAGAATCCAACTCAAAAAAAATGTAAAATAAGAGAAAGTAAAAAGTAGGTGAAATTAATTTTACTAATAATATTAAATAAATACAGTTTATAATTGAATATATCAAAATACAATAATTTTAAAATGCATTCATTGTAAAAAAAATTATTAATTTATTTCAAATAATTTTTTGTTACTAAATACTAAAACCAATGTGTGCTTTCACTTACATCTCTATTTGAACTAACCACATTTCAAGTGTTCAATAGTCTCATGTATCTAGTGGCTACAGTAATGAACAAAAAGTGTCTCGAGTTAATGAAGGAAGAGCTATAAGGTTAAAAGTAATAACTCAAAACAAAAATACACTGGTGAAAGCTGCAAAATTCTGATGAAAGAAATCAAAGATACAGCCGGGCATGGTGTCTCACACCTGTAATCCCAGCACTTTGGGAGGCAGAGGCAAGAGAATTTCCTCAAGACCAGCCCAAGTAACTTGGCAAGACCTCGTCTCTATAATAAATCAAAAAATTAGCCAGGCATGGTGGCATGTGCCTGTAGTTCCAGCTACTTGGAAGGTTGAGGCGGATGGATTGCCTGGGCCCAGCAGGTTGAGGCTGCGGTGGCCATGAGCATGCCCCTGCACTCCAGCCTGGGTGAAAGAGTGAGATCCCGCAAAAAAAAAAAAAAAAGAAAAAGAAAAAGAAATCAAAGATACAAATAAATAGAGAAATATAAATGTACATGGATAGGAAGACTTTATTGCCAAGAAGTCTGTTCTTCTCAACTTGATTTGTAGATTAAATGCCATTCCATACAGAATCTCAGCAAGTTACTGTGTGAATTTTAACAAACGAATTTGGGAGTTTATACTGAGAGTTAAAAGACACAGACTAGCCAATACAATATTGACACTACCCAGCTTCAAGACTGACTCTAAAGATACCAAGTAATCAAGGCAGTGTGGCGATGGTGAAATAACAGAAAAATAGATCAGTGGAACAGAGCAGAGAGTCCAGAAATAGATCCACACAAATATAGACAATGGAAGAAAGACAATTCAGCAGAGAAAGGATGATCACTGGACGTTCACATGCAACAACAACAACAAAAAAAAGCCTCTAAAGACAGACCTCCACCTTTCACCAAAATTAACTCAAAATGGTTCATAGACTTAAATATAAGATGCAAAACTATTAAACTCCTAGAAGATAACATAGGAGAAAATCTAGGAGGCCTTAAATTTGGTAATGACTTTTTAGATGCAATACTAAAAGCACTATCCATGAAAGAAAAAAAATCAACAAGAGAGATTTTATCAAAATTAAAAACATCACCAGGCACATTAGCTCACTCCTGTAATCCCAGCACTTTGAAAGGCAGAAGCGAGAGGATTGACTGAGTCCAGAGGTTCAAGACCCGCCTGGGCAATTTAGCGAGACTTTGTCTCTACAATAAATCAAAAAATTAGCTGGATGTGGTGATGCACGCCTGTAGCTCCAGCTACTTGGAAGGCTGAGGTGGAAGGATTGCCTGAGCCCAGCAGGCTGAGGCTGTGATGGCCGTGAACGTACCACTGCACTCCAGCCTGGGCAACAGAGTGAGACCCCTCAAAAAAAAAAAAAAAAAAAGAAATCAAAGATACAATTTGGCAGTTTCTTACAAAACATAACATCCTCTTAACCATACAATCCTTGGTATTTACCCAAAGGAGCAGAAAACTTATGTTCACACAAAAGTCTACGTAATGAGTAGCTGCTTTACTCATAATTGCCAAAACTTAAAAGCTGTCAAGATGTCCTTCAATAAGTTACAGGTAAACAAACGGTGGTGCATTTAGAGAACAGAATACTATTCAGTGATTTTTTAAATAAATGAGCTATTTTATAAATGAGCTATCAACAAAATATGATGTGTTGCTTCACATCTTCATCATTATTTGGTATTACCAGTGTTGTGGGTTTTAGCCATTTTAATAGGTGCATAATGGTATCTCATTGTTTTTTTAATTTGTTAGATCTGTACTTCATATTTTGTTGACAGCTCATGTATAAATAGCTCATTAATGCATATTGGATAGTGAGAGAAGTCAGTCTAAAAAAAAGCAATACATTACCTAATTTCAGCTAGGTGATCTCCTGGAAAAGGGATAGGTAGGGAGACAGTCAAATGATCAGTGGTTGCCAGAGGTTCCGTGGGAAGGGAAAATGAATAGGTGGAGCACAGGGTATGATTTTAGGGTGATGAAACTATTCTGTATGACACTGGATACATGCCATCATACACTTATCAAAACCCATAGAATATACAACACAAAGAGTGAACCCTAATGTAAATTATAGAATTTGGTTAATACTAATACATCAATGTTGGATCATCAGTTGTAAAAAAAAAAAAAAAGTACCATGCTAATGCAATATGTTGAAAAGAGAATCAAATTAAGAACTTCACAGCAGCTTGGATGGACTTAGAGGCTATAATACTGAGTGATCTATCACAGAAACAAAGAACTGAGTATCACATGTTCTCACTCATAAGCGGGCCTTCAACAACTATCATAATACTATAAGAAAGGGATTGGCAATAGTGGGAAACTGTCAAGGGAGGAGGGGGCACACCTCAACAACAAGGATACCTGCATAATGAGCATTTGTATATCTAACCCTGAACTGAACCCCACATCTTTAAAATTAAAAAAAAAATTTTTTTAAAGAAAATAGAATTAACTGTGGGGTAAGAGGGAGAGGAATGAAGGACAAATGATGCAAATTCTCTGTACTTTCTCCTTAATTTTTCTATAAACTTCAAACAGCTTTTTAAAAGTCCATTAATTGTTTTAAGATTAGAAAGAAAGAAAAAAAAAACAAGCACTGGTTTGTATTTTAAACTATTAACCTGCAAAGTTTGCAAATTGGTATGGTTTGCTATAAACGATCTCCCCCTAGTGGTTCTGAGACAGAAATCTGAAGAGTAGTGAGCTAGCTGCAGTCAGGGAAAAGAAAACAAGGTATTACTAGAAAGAAACTAAGACTTAAACCTGATAGCCATCTGTAAACCCAAGTAAGGACTCAAGCAGTCAGGATGATTAAGAGCGACATTTAAGGAAAATCAGAGAATAGATAAGCCAAGCAATTGCATAGGTGATGCCTATAATACCACTGGAGTGACTCAGAAAAAAAGAAAACCAAAATTTATAACTCCTCCAACTGTCTAAGTATCCATTAGATAGGAAGATCTCTCACGGGCCAAAAAGTCACACTAAAAGGCCCCTAAAAAATGCAGGCTCATTCTCCCAGTGAAATATTTGCAGATCTGACCGGTGGGGATCTAATCTAAAATTTAAGAAGCCACATTCAGGAAATTCAATGGGACTAAGAGAATACAAGTTAAACTTCTAATTGTTAATGTAGTTAAAACCACAAATTTTTGTAGAAGCAATCAGGGCCAGATTGCTTCTAATATTGTTGTTTGTTTCTGTAAGGAGCCAAGGTGAATAACAGTCTGGATCCTCTTCACACAACTTCGGAGTCTGAGATTTTTCTGGACTACTCAGATAACAGAAAGCCAGGCTGCACTCGAGGGCTGGTTTACTTCTGGTTCATCACCAGTGGGTCCTAGTGTGCAGTGAGCCAGAGCTTTCCAGGACTCTGACTTTAGTCCCTCCAGCCCAACCAGCCTATCAAACAGGCGGTTCAGCCACTTGCGCATCAGCAACCAGCTCTGGAGCAAAAATGGTCCCAAACGCTGGGCTCGCCTCTCTTGATTGCCATGTTTTCCTCAATCTTGACCTAGCAATTCCTCCATATTGTATTAGCTATTTGATGGTCTCAAGTTTTTAAAAATATATCCTTCATCTTTTTTGTTGTCTTGAGGAGAGAGAATTGGTCCAAATCACTCAATCTCCCAATCCTTCATCTTTTTTGTTGTCTTGAGCAGAGAGAATTGGTCCAAATCACTCAATCTCCCATTCCTGAAACTAGAATTCCTGATCTTTCCTCCTAACCCACTCTACGGTATTCTCGGCAGGGAGCTCTATTACCAATCAGTCAGTGTACAGGGAGATCGCTGGTCCCTGTACCTGATGGTTTCCTGAAACTAAGGATGTGGAGACACAGTCTCTGCTATTTCCACCTCGAACTTAGATGCTATTTCTGACAAAGTGGAAACAACTTCCCATTGTGCCTCATACCTCCCTACATCAAATAACAAGTGATCACCCTTTAAAAATACAAATACATCCAAGATTATCAAAATTAACCATTAACAGTCCACTCCTGTCCTGAATAAATAAAAAATTAACTAGCATTTTCTAAGGAGGGCATGTGAGAGTGTTTGTATGTGTAGCAGACTCCAAAATATCACTCTCGTCATTCTGCTTTGAATATGTATAAATGTTTTCACTTAAGAATTAAAACAAATAACATTAGGACTATTAAAATGTCCACTAATTTTAATTTTTTTATTACTGACAGATAAAAACTATATATTTATCATATACAACATGTTTTGAAATATGTATAACTCGTAGAGTGTTTACATTGAGCCCATTAACTTACGTATGACCTCACACATTTATCATTTTTGTGATGAGAACACTTAAGATTTACTCTTTCAGCGATTTCAAAGAATACAGTACATTGTTATTAGCAGTAATTACCATGTTGTACAATAGGTCTTTTGAACTCATTCCTCCTGTCTAACCGAAATTTTGTATCCTTTGACCAACTTTCCCCAACCTTCCCCACAGGCCATGATATTTTTTTGAGCTAGTGCAGAATAGCAAATAATGAGACTTATAGTCACCAACTGGTTGTTATGAATTTGTTTTTTAAAACAGAAGCAAAGGGAAACTTTTTAAATGCAGAAAATTAATCACCCAAATCCCACCAATCATACATTACTACCATTAACACTTTGAAGAATATTTTCCATTCACTTTCTTCCGAGCATATTAAATGTATTTTTAAACAAAATTAGTCCATACCTCAGTAGTATATATGGTTATGTAATATGTTTTTTATACTTAATTATATATCATAAATATTTTCTCATTTCATTATTTGGCTAAAACATAATTTTAATGACTAAGTTGCATTCCACTTTATTGATGAATCAATTTGTGCACCAATTCCCTCGCATTCTTAAAGGAATTTTGTACAGAAAAACGGTATCTCTGTTGACCTATGCATATGAGAAGTAAAGCTAGGCTGGGCTCAGTGGCTCAGCCTGTAATTCCAGCACTTTGGGAGACCAAGGCGAGTGGATTGCCTGAATCTGCGGGTTTGAGACCAGCCCAGGCAACTTGGCAAGACCTCTTCTCTACAATAAATCAAAAATTAGCCAGGGCGTGGTAACACCTGCCTATAGTTCTGGCTACTTGAAAGACTGAGGTGGAAGGACTGCAGGAGCCCAGCAGGTCAATGTTGGGGTGGCCGGGAGCATGCCACTGCACTCCAGCCTGGGTGACAGAGTGAGACTCCAACTCAAAAAAATAAAAGGTAAAGCTAGAATTTCCTATCCCTGTGCCCTATGTGAATATTTTCTCCCTTATCCTTATTTAAAAACTGGAATCAATTGGCAGTAGAGAGAATCTGTGGGGGGGGGGCACACCTCATCAACAAGGGTACCTGCATAATGAACATTTGTATACCTACCCCTGAATTGTACCCCACATCGTGGCTCAAGCCTGTAATTCCAGCACTTCGGGAAGTGGGGGTGAAAGGATTGCCTGAGCTCAGGGGTTTGAGACCAGCCTGAGCAAAATGGCAAGACCTTGTCTCTACAATAAATCAAAAAAAATTAATCGGGCATGGTGGCACATGCCTGTGGCTCCAGCTACTTGGAAGGCTGAAGCGGAAGGATCTCCTGAGCCCAATAGGTAGAAGTTGCGGTGGCCATGAGCGTCCCATTGCACTCCAGCCTAGGTGACAGAGTGAGACTCCAACTCAAAAAAAAAATTAAAACAAAAAACTGGAATCAGTGAGATGATTTGGTATTTTCTCCTTTGGTCTCTCTCTCTCTCTCTTGCCACAACATGATATGTACTAAGGGTAACCAAAAAGTGGTAAGAGAAGAAAGGAAAGAAAAGACAGAGTATTTAGGAGTAATATGAAATGGAAGACAGGCTGGGAGGTGGTACATCTTGGCAGCATGAAATTTCTGACCATCTCATAGGCACTCCACCCACAAGATGGACCCCTCAATCAGCCCATCCAGTGGGGAATCGGATGGAAAAGACTACTTGCTCTGGAAACCTGAGATGAAAAGTGTGTGGCCCTAGACTAAAGGAATCTAGCAGCCATGGAAAAGATGTAAATCCAAAGGAAAGGCTTTCTGTTCTCCTTCGAAGTATAAGTCATATATAAACTTAAACTGTTATTTTCCATAAGAGATGGAGGGACTCTGGCCTGTGAGTAACCAGTGAGAATGAGTGACCGCACCCGTGGCCCTGAGGCGTCTATGTGGGTTGGAAGACATGACTCTGAGCAGAAGGTCGGACTTGTACATTCTTGTGGGCACTGTGTGTGCGTGCTTGATCAGCCAATGTAAGATTGCTTAATGTTTTGTTTCTCCTCAGCCTCTTCCATGCTGAAGGATGCAGTTGTGGGTTACAGATAGAGAAAACTCACCCCCTCCACTAAGTACAGACGCGCTCCTTTATCACTACGCAAATCAGACTTGGTGTCAGCAAGCTTCTCCTAGGTAATTACCAATCATCTACCCACCTCCACACTCCGTCTGTCCCACACACTGTAATTGTGGTCTCATTTACTTTGTGCCTCACCAGACGAATTGAAGCTAGTTATACCAATGCAATCTTCAGAAACATGCTTAGGTAGGCTTTTACACCATTACCAAAGAAGATGAGTCTGAGAAAGTTATGGCCTCACATTCTCACATCTGATCAAATCTCAGTCTTTGAACCATTACAAGAGTAAGCACATTTAAATTTATTTTTTTAATTCTGACAAATTATCCTAAGTGCTTTAAAAGAGGTCAAATACTAGGTGTACTCCACCCACACGACATATTCAAGAATGAAATCATCCTCCCTTGGTTTCTCCTTCTTTGCCCTCCATTTTCGTGAAGGATTCCACCACATTCCACATCACCAAAGTTCATAACCAACATGACCCTTGATGCTTTCCTCTTCTCCTGCCTGGCACATCCAATCAGAGGTCAATCTTCTCTATGTCTGCTGCCATATCCTGGTAAAATTGCAAAGAACATGAAGTGAGATTATCTACTTAGAAAAGGCTTGGCAAACTCTCTGGCTTATTGTAAGAATGTGATAAAGGCCACTAAGAGCAAGAGAACATGACTTTCTACTTTCAGAAGGTATAGGAAAGTTTCAGGGAGACAGGAAAGAGTACTAGTCAATATCTTGTTCTGTGTCCTTAGAAAACTCAACAGCTCAGAGCCTATATTTTGAAATCCGTAAAACAGTGATGTTAATAAGAAATACCCTATCTCATAAAGCTGTTGAGGATAAAATGAAATATAAATGTAAAACTGCCTTGCAAAGTACAAAGCAGAATATAATTTCCACTATCTAATTTGAATACAAAGTAAAAATAAGTAAGTTGGACTACATGGCACGTCCACTCTAGGTGGGCATGGTAGTGCATCCCTGTAGTCCCAACTGAGGGAAGCTGAGCTGGGAGGAGTTCAACACCAGTCTGGGCAACATAGTGAGACCCCATCTCTTTAAAAAAAAAAAAAGGCTTCTAGTATTGTGAATAAAAATGTCAAAAATGACTATGTTAAGAAAAATTCTGTAGAAAATGTAATTTTCATCTCACAAGAACAATGCTTTGCAGACCTTTTGACAGTGAAGTTGTGACAATGTACAGCCAAGATTTCTTCTGTACTCTGTAGTGAAATGATCACTCTTTACAAAAGAAAATCTGGATTACATTTGTATTTTTTATTTCTTCTTTTTCATGAAATAAAAAGGGTTACAGTCATATGCTAAGAACTGAATCAAAAAAGAAGAGGCAAAGTTAACTTTTTATTTTGTAGTAGAAACTGTTTTTTATGTTTTAACTTTTTATTTGGAAATAACTTTAGAGTTACAAAAGCATTAGAAAGCACAGTGAGTTTTTATAGACTTCAACCAACACTTGGAATAATTCAGTAAATACAAAAATCCCATTCCTTGAGGAGTTTACATTCTATATATTATGTATCATCTAAAAATAAAAATAGATACCACCAAATGCAAGGCAAAGTTAGTTCTGAACAATCTTTATTTTCTCTGTTAAACTTTTTGATATTTCTGTATTTCAAAAACAAATCAAAAGAGACATTTTTCTCTAATGTGTTATTCACATTGTGTCAAGATTAGTTAGCACTCTAAAAGTCCTCTTCTATTGAAAGACTTAAATTAAGACTTCTTGGCCATTTCAAATTCATCTGTTTCCTTTTTTGACAACTGCAATTCTATCAGAAATTCTTCCTTTCCTGTTTTCTGATCTTAAGATGAATCTTGAACTCCCTCTGGTGGCCAGAGAACATCAGCAAAAGACAACGGTGAGAAAAAGCCAGGAAAAAAATCACAAAGCACAGCTACCACCCTCTTTACACATTTATTTGTTCCTCATTCACTCAAAAGACACTTACTGAGAGCCTATTATGTGCTAGACACTATGGTAGGTGCTGGAAATACAAAAGAAATAAGACAAAATCCCTGTCCTTGAAATCACCCTATACTTTTCTCTAGGAAATTGCAAACTCCCAGAAGATTTCTTTGGTGTGGGACTCAAGAAAAAGCACCAACTCTTGCAAGAAAGGATAATTGATATGTATTTATTCTGGGCTAAGAAAAGAACTTACATCTCTGTGAAAAATGGCATACTCCTATACCGTGTCCTCTGGAAGGTACGAATATTTACACTTCAAATTTCCATAATCAGTTATAGTCAGCATACGGTAAGTAAACTGATACCAAAGGAGAAAAATGACTCAAAAACTTTTGGGTAAAATTGCAGTCCATTGTCCCCAGAAAAATCAGATGCATTCTTGATTTTTTCCTAAGTTAGACATAGTTTAAAGATTCACTTCATTGCAAGACTACAAAATTTCACAAAACAAAAATTCTAGCAGACACTTTATTCTTACCCCCTTTATTACATGACCAACAGTTATCTGTTTGAGATGATGAGCAAACATGATATTTCAGGAATGACATCCTTGAAATGAACATTCCCTACAATTGCTGTTTTAAACACAAATACCAAGGCAGAAAGATGGTTAAATATCTACTAATGAGTCAGAACAACTTGCAAACTCACTGCTTTGTTTTAGGTTTTTTTGTTTTGTTTTGCTTTGTTTTTAACTCCAGGGAGTTTGGTCCTATGAGCTGTGATAGAATAAAAATTACAGAAACATGGGAAGCAACACAGGTATGAATTTTAGAACAAGCAGACATTAGCAATTTCTAACAGCTTCTCTATACTTGTTGAACAAAATAGACACTTCCATCTGTCTCTACCAGTAGGCACTATAGTGTCTTTTTTATTTTTTTTATTTTTTTGTTTTAAATATGTGGGGTATGATTCAGGGTTAGGTATACAAATGTTCTTTATGCCAGTACCCTTGTTGATGAGATGTTTCCCGCATCCCTGGCAGTTTCCCACTACTGCCAACCCTACCTCCTCCCTCCCCTGGCAGTTTCCCACTACTGCCAACCTCACCCCCGCCCTCCCCTGGCAGTTTCCCACTACTGACAATCCCTTTCTTATGGTATTACATAGTTGTTCAAGGTCTGCTTATAAGTGAGAACACGTGATACTCAGTTCTTTATTTCTGCAATAGAACACTCAGTATTATACCCTCTAAGTCCATCCAAGTTGCTGCAAAGCTCATAATTTTGTCCTTCTTTATGGCTGCATAATATTCCATCATGTACATGTACTGCATTTCTTTTATCCAGTCCACTTTTGATGGGCAACACGGTTGGTTCCATGTTTTTGCTATTGTAAATAATGCTGCAATAAATATGCATGTGCACTCTTTTTCACAGAGTGATTTGAGTTCCTACAAGTATATTCCCAGTAAGTGAATTGCAGGGTCATATAGGAGGTCGATTTTTAGAACTTTTAGGAATCACCACACTGTTTTCCACGGAGGCGGCACTAGTTTACACTCCCATCAACAGTGTAGAAGTATTCCCTTTTCGTCGCATCCTCTCCAACATCTGTTGTTTTTTGAGTTATTGATGATGGCCATCCTGACTGGAGTTAGGTGGTATCTCAGTGTAGTTTTAATTTGCATTTATTTGATGATTAGTGAGGCTGAGCATTTTTCATGTATCTATTGGCTACTCATATGTCTTATTTTAAGAAATTTCTATTCATATATTTTGCCCACTTTGCATTGGGGCTTTGTTTTTTTCATTTTGGCATGTTTGAGTTTCTTGTAGATCCTAGGTGTTAGGCCTTTGTCAGATATACAGTTGGCAAATATTTTTTCCCAGTCTGTGGGCTGTCTCCCTACTCTCTCAATGGTTTCTTTGGCTTTGCAGAAGCTTGTCAGTTTGATGAGGTCCCACTTGTCTATCTTATCTCTTATGGCCTGGGCACTTGGAATTTTGATCAGGAATTGGTTGCCAATTCCAATTTCCATAATGGTGTGTAGCGTCTTTTAAATCCACTATAACATGTTAGTTTTAGTGTCATTTCATTTAGCCCAAGCCTTTTTCATTGCCGTATAGTATTAGGACTTCATAACAAAGATGGGACACCTTTGGGGGCATGCTAGTGACTTCTGTGAGCATGATTCCCTGTCGCAGTGATTGGATGTGCCATTAATGGGTGCTAACC
>CAUYQG010243672.1:0-28221 GCA_963574415.1 Tarsius wallacei
AACTGCCTCTTACGAAACCAAGTCCTTATATATGTATTTTGTTGTATAAATTTTAATAAGAATGAGACCATTGAAATCTATTTCTTGAGCAACCCCCCTCAGGTCCCCTCCCACTGTGGGAGCTTTTCTGTCATCTCAATAAATCCTGCTTAAAAAAAAAAAGAAATCTGTCTCTCTGATAGGGACCTCAGAGAGCTCACTGCATAAGGCCTACCCCAACTTCCCTTTATATTTTCTGCATTTTTCTTTGTTGCTATTCAGAAAAACTGTTGAGTATAAATGAATGAATGAATGAAAATGTGTGTGTGTACACACATAAGTCTCCATTCAAAAATATACACGTGCTATAGCATGTGTATGTGTGAATATATATGTGTATATACGCACACATATATGCATATATACACAAACAAACCTATAGAAAAATATACATCTTGTGACTCAAATTCTCTGAACTACCCAGTAACTCTAGAAATTCCATTCTGGAAAACAGTGGCTAACATTTAATTTATTATCTTTGGATGATCACAAAATAAATACAAAAATGTTTCTACTGCAAGTTGGTAAAGGTGAAAATTATGAGAAACCTGTCTCAGTTACCAGAAGTTTTGTATATTTAGTACCATTCAAATATATTCATCTAACATTGTGATGCTCTCATTGGTACATGTTCTATATATACACACATACATAACCTATCAGTGGAATGCTGTTTAGCACTTCCGATGTGTAAGGCATTGGGCGATCTTAAGTCTCTTGCAGAACAAAGTAAGGTATAAACCAACCACCTAACAAACTATACAGAGGTACAATATGAGAGATACAAAAAGGACTGAACCATTCCTTACCTTGCTAGAATCTAGTAGTAGATATTCTGATTGGAGGCCAAACTGATACTTTAATAATTTATAAAGAATTATTATATAAAGGAGTATTAATAAAGTAATTGTATATTGACGCTATTTTATAATTATTTGAAGATATTCTATACTTATCCATGAGTATAGAATATTCTCACTTTTGCTAAGAACTAGGTGAGGATTTTTAGCAGTAGGAAGCCTGTCTAGGGATTTTTCTGTTAAGCCATTGGCTGCAGCATTTGGTTTCAACCACAAATGTCCAGGCTGGCCGGGGCAGGTTGCTGTCATAGGAGCTCCCAACCTCCCACCTCCACGGCCACCTGACATCTCCCCTTCTGTGTGCTGTGTGTGGGTTGTGAAGTTGTGTTTTCAGTTTTTACTTGTGCACTTCTGAATTACCTGCCTTTTTAAAAGATGTGTATTCCTTTTTTTTTTTTTGAGTTGGAGTCTCACTCTGTCACCCAGACTGGAGTGCAGTGACCGCTCCCGGCCACTGCAGCCTCGACCTGCTGGGCTCCGGCAATCCTTCCACCTCAGCCTTCCAAGTAGCTGGAACTACAGGTGCATGCTGTCATGCCCAGCTAATTTTTTGATTTATTGTAGAGATGAGGTCTCGCCAAGTTGCCCAGGCAGGTCTCGAACCTGCGGGCTCAGGCAATCCACTCACCTCAGCCTCCCAAAGTACAGGATTAAAGGCTGAGCCACTGAGCCCGGCTAAGACATGTATTTTTAAATTTTAATTGTAACTTTAAGATGTTCCCGATGGCACAAACTCCTGCCGCATGAATCTCTATCTTCTTTTCCTGTTCCTCTCTGCTTCCCTAACCCCTTTTCTCCCTTCTTAGCTTTTCCTTTCTCTCCACTCTCAAGTGGTTCATGTTTTTTCTTTTCTTTTTTTCTTCTTCTTTTGCATAGATTTTCTGAGCTGCACCCTTCATAGGAACTGCTTTGTCAAACACTCTCACTGATAATTATATCCACCTTCTGATAATAACATGGGTATTTCTGTAGGCCATGGTTCCAAAAAATGTGACGACTGCATTGGGTAGTATATTTCTCCACTTTATTTTCTCCCCTTACCTGTTTTGAAGTGAAAGAAAAACGTATTCTTTCTCCTCCTCCAAGTTCTTTTTTGCCTGATTTATATATTGGGTATGTTACCAGCATAACTCTCTCTAAAGGGAACTCATTGCTAGAAGAGACTAAGAGTTAACAAGATTGACAGGGTGGGAAGGCCACATGGCCGGGTGCGGTGGCTCACGCCTGTAATCCCAGCACTTTGGGAGGTAGAGATGAGAGGATTGCCTGAGTCCAGGGGTTTGATACCAGCCTGGGCAACTTGGCAAGACTTCATCTCTACAATAAATCAAAAAAATTAGCTGGGTGTGGTGGTGGTGTGCACCTATCATTCCAGCTACTTGAAAGGCTGAGGTGGAAGGATCACCAGAGCTCAGCAGGTCGAGGCTGCAATAGCTGTGATCGTGCCACTGCACTCCAGCCTGGACAGCAGAGTGAGACTCCAACTCAAAAAAAAGAAAGGCCACATGAAGATCAAGCCACTGCACTCCAGCCTGGGCAACAAAGTGAGGAAAAAAAAGATACACGGAATCACTGGGTGTGTCAGAATCTGGGAAAATTTGAGAAGAGGAGCAGAAAGAACTTAGTATTTTAGAAACAGAGGGGGCCTCTTGGCCTAGTTTGATAAACATGAGCAGATAAAATTCAATTAGAAAAAAATCCAACAAGATCTAATGGGAATCTTGTTTTAAGAAGTGTCAGAGGTCTTGATTGTATATTTTTCTTTTTGAGTCAGAGTCTCACTCTGACACCTAGGCTGGAATGCAGTGGCACACTCACGGCCACCACAGTCTCGACCTGCTGGGCTCAAGTGATCCTTGCACTTCAGCCTTCCAAGTAGCTGGAACTACAAGCATGTGTCACCACACCTGGCTAATTTTTTGATATATTGTAGAAACGAAGTCTCACCAAGTTGCCCAGGCTGGTCTCAAACCCCTGGACTCAGGAAATCCTCTCACCTAGGCTTCCCAAACTGCTGGGATTACAGGCTTGAGCCACCATGCCTGGCCTGGTTGTATATTTTAAATGTACTTATTACTTACTAATTTCATATCAAAAAGCATAGCTATCCTCCTGATCCATGTTGTTAGCCTCCACAGTTTTCCTGTTAAATCCCAACCTTTCTCTGCAGCCCCTCTTGTTTCTGCCCCGGAGAACTGGCTGTCAGGATTACTCCTAGGTTACCTGGGTCTCCAGGGTAGCACCCATTAGCCATGTTACTTCCGTGCAGTCATCTGTTTCTGTGCACAGAGAAAATACTGGAGTGAGTCACCGTTCCTAACAAAAGAGCATTGTACTGTGCTGTTTGATTTGGGCTCTTGTATGCAACTTGTGGTTGCAAACTGATGGGGACATGATTCACAACTCCAGTGACACACTGCTCACGTTGCATTATAACGATCTGATTTGGGTGTGCCCCTTAGAATGTGAGATCCTTTAAGGCCAGGATTCTTTTATTTATCTTTTTACGCCTAGCCCTAAGCACAGGAGGAAGGGAATGGCATAAATTTGTGCTTTACACCAAGAGCAGAGAAGTCGCCCTTCACATCCACATGGTCGGAAGAGGGCGCCCCTGCACCAGTTCTGATACAGGGCTGCTTTTGCCCATCACTTTGTTTACTTGAGCGTTCGTTACCTTTCGGGAATCCACAGGCCTGAGACTGTCTAGAAATTTAAATGTAAACTTGCATAAATGCATTAGCATACCATCGGTTGCACAGAACAAATTCGCATTACGGTTAGTCCCAAAGGCACAATAACTGTCCAGAATTAGCTTAAAGATACTAAGCCATGACATCTTGCAAAGTCAAACCTAAACAAGACATTGCCTGGTCAGCCTTCGGGGAAACTTTAATAATTTTTAAATTGGAAAGTTCCCTACACTCACATGGCAAGCTAGTTCATCTAATCCAACGACCTCATTTCTCAGGGGAGGAAACTGAGGTTTATGCAACCAGCCAGTCCTTTAGACTCCTCAAGAGGATGCATCTACAGAAAAATTACACTTTTCTCAAAATTGGGCATTAGGCATGTATTGAAAACATATGGAGAAGTGCTCATATAGAAAAAAATGCTTCTAAAGCCCCCCTTTCTCTCTCCTTATTTAAATTAAAATATTAAAAACAAAAATATACATTATATATGAAATATGTATATATATTTTAATGTATATATTTTTCAGGCCCTTTAGAGAGGCAGTATAGCCTAGTGTTTCAGTATGGGGCTGTGACCCATCCACACTATCTAGGTTGAAATTCTGGTCCCTCACTTATTAGCTTTGTGATCCTGAGGAAGTTACTTAAATTCTCAGTGCCTTCATTTCATCATCTCTAAGTGTGGTCAGCAACAGAACTTGTTTCATTGATTAAATGAGTCAATTTTGTAAAGCTCTTAGGACAGTGCTTGTGACATAAAAAGTGCGATAAGAACTGTCTGCTAAATGACATACATAAAACTTTGGAAAGACATTACTATTTTATTTTATTTTATTTTATTTTATTTTTTTGAGTCAGAGTCTCACTGTCATCCATCCTGGAGTGCAGTGGCACACTCACAGCTACCACAGCCTAGACCTGCTGGGCTTAGGTGATCCTTCCACCTCAGCCTTCCAAGTAGCTGGAACTACAGGTGTGTGCCACTACGAGCGGCTAATTTTTTGATTGATTTATTGTAAAGACGAGGTCTCGCCAAGTTGCCCAGGCTAGTCTGGAACCCCTGGGCTCAGGCAATCCTCTTGCCTCCGCCTCCCAGAGTGCTGGGATTACAGGTGTGAGCCACCTTGCCTGACTGACACTATTTAATAGTGAATATGAATGGCATTCCAAGGGTACTTTTTAAAAAGTTGGAAGTAGGCCTTTAATATGTCTTTTTGGAGGAAAGTCAATTGTGTAATAAATGATAAAGGGGTAAGAAAAAATTTTGGTTAGTCAACCTGACCACTGATTGAGGACCAAATCAGACGAGGCTCTGACTTCCAGTTTAGAAAAGTTATCTGACATCTTCTTTCTCAGTTTGGAAAGCTTAAAAAACAACAACCCCAAACTCAAATCCTGAAACCCTGGAAGAATTAAGTGCTTGAAGCAGTTCTAATGTATCTCCCCCCTGAACTCTCACCTCCTTGTTTCAGAGAAAGCACGACCTTCTTACTGGCTGCATCTTCATCGGCGCCTCTGCTTTTTCTGGGCACCTCCCACTGGAAAGCAGCCTTTACTGGATTGCTTCTGGTTGTCGGTTAGAGCTGGAGAAAAGGGGAACAGGGACAGTATGTTCAAGTGGTGTGGGAAGTCTGTGGGAAAAGGGAGTCCCATGACCCCGAGCGAGGCCCCCCCAGACCTGGCCCAGCTCTAAGAGGCTGTCACTGGACAGGCTAATACCACCGCAAGAGGTAGCCCTTTTGACGAGGCGGCATGTCCACTGTCAATTGGGGATAGAGGCCTAGCCGGGGAGAAGCAAGTGGAAAAACAGCCCCTAAAGAAATGCCCCCATGAGATGTGGCCCCAAGAGAGGGGCCTCAGCCTGAGATGAGGATTGGGGGTGGAGGATGAGGTCTTGTAGAAAGGAAAGAGGCAAGACAGGTTTCAAGGGGGCAAGACAGAGAGGTGGATGGAAGCCACTCAGGAGTCTTCGGACAGTGAGGATAATGAAGTGAGTTTGAAGATTAAGGTCCTTAAATAGGACCCAGTATAAGAATTCTCCCAGCCAATGGGAAGGTGAGGACCTCAACACTCTCCTGGCCTCTTAGACTTGCAGGTGTCTGGGAATCAGCTGGGGAAACTTGTTAAAATGTGGAATCTAGCCGGGCACGGTGGTTCACGCCTATAATTTGAGCACTTTGGGAGGTGGAGGCAAGAGAATGGCCTGAACTCAGGGGTTCAAGATTAGCCTGAGCTACATTGTGAGACCTCATCTCTACAATAAAATTTTTTAAAAAAAATTAGCCAGGTGTGGTGGTGCATGCCTGTGGTTCCAGCTACTTGGAAGGCTGAGGCAGAAAGATTGCCTGAGCCCAACAGGTCGAGGCTGCGGTGGTCATGAGCCTGCCACTGCACTCCAGCCTGGGCAACCAGAATGAGACTCCAACTCAAAAAAAAAAAAAAAAAAGTGGACTCTAATTCAACAGATCTGGTATACCACCTCGGGTTCCGCATTTCTAGCAAACTCCTAGTGAGGCTGTGGGTTCTTAGACCCCACTATCAGAGGCAAGAGTGTCTTTTAGACTTCAGAATAGACAAAACTGAACAGTAGAAGTGTGTACCAGAAACTCAACCATTGGGCAAATTCTTTGGGAGGAGGCCCTTCCAGCTCCAGTTCAAATTCAAGGTTGACTTTGCAAGTTCCCAGGTAGTAAAAGGATTTAAGGAGGAGTTTAATTATGGGGCAAGGAGGGAAAGGGATCCCAGATTTAGAGACCCCTCAACTTCTCTGGGGGCTGGGAAGAAGAACGACTGGTTTTCGGTTAGATAGGGGGCCCAGATCACCAACAATCAGGGTGATCTGGTGAGGCCAAGGTGCTGGCAAGAAAGTCTCTGGAGGATGTGAATCAGCTGGTAAATTCCCCACGGGCAGCTGTTCATAGGCCGGGTTACCCCACATAAGCATGTGCCAAACTAGATGACCCATTGAGAGAAGCTGCTAATTGTAAAAGGGGTGGGATGTTATCTGTCTGAAGTTTAAAATTGTTTTCCGGGGGGAAATGAGGACAGGCCAACGCAGCCAGGAAGGGCTGGGTGTTGGCTGTGCAGAAAGCTGAGTTACACTTACAAACAGGGTTGCCAGGTGTCCTGTATTGAACTGGATAGTGTGGTTTTTTAGCTTCTGGTGGTTGAAATTCAGTAAATTCCTTTAAAAAAAAAAACATTAGTTCATATGTGCTCTATCTTACATCTCAATTGAGTTTTAATTAGCAGAGGTTTGTAATTTCAGCTTTTAGTTATTCCTTCTGCAAAGTATTGAATAGACATACTGCCATTCAATAACGATGTTTCAACACTACCACTACAATGTTCCAAGAATAAAATAAAATCAAAAGGTTATATTTTATTTTATTTTATTTCAGTCAGAGTCTCATTCTGTCTCCCAGGTTGGAGTACAGTGGCACCATCATGGCTCACTACAGCCTCAACCTTCTGGGCTCAGGCAATCCTTCAGCCTCAACCTCCCAAGTAGCTGGGACTACAGGTGTGTGCCACTACTCCTGGCTGATTTTTAAATTTTTTGTAGAGATGAGGTATTGCCCTCATTATATCTCTCTTGCTTGGATGCTGCTTTAGCCTCCAATCTGCCCTGCTTGAGTCACTAGTACAATCTTCTCTCCACACTATGGCCAGAGTGTTCTTTTTAAACCATTCCTCAGATTATGTACTTTCTTTCACATTTAAAGATAAAACCCCAAATCCTTCCCAGGACATACAAGGCCTTACATGATCTAACTCCTTATTGCCCCCTGCAAACTCTTCATTCTTTTGTTCAACCAATTTTTATGGAGGGCCTACTACATGCCGGGAACTCTTCTAGCTACTGGCACATGGCTCCCACACAGAGCTCACATTTTAGCAAAAGGAGGCACTAATCAAAGACATACAGAGTATGTCCAGGGCAATAAGTGGTGTGGAGAAAAAGCAGGAAAGGAGAGTAGGGAGTGCCATGTGGCAGTGAGGGGCCACTGCTTGTAATAGGATGGCCCAGAAGGCTTCCTTTTCTGAGAAGGTGACATTTGAGCAGTAACCTAAAGGAAAGGAAGGGGTGAGCCAAATGAATTCTGGAGGAAGAACATTCCAGGCAGAGAGAACAGCAAATGACAGGGTCCTGAGGAAGAAGTGCGCTGATTTGGCTAGAGCAGACAGTAAGCAGAAGTCAGAGAGGGCATGGGCATGGGCTACGAAGAGGGCAGACCTGTAGGAACATGTCGGTCCCCCAACCCAGGAACCTGGACTTGGACTTGGACTGAGTGGGTGAAGAACTGGGAGAGGGATGTGAGCAGAGCAGTGATGTGATTGTGTAGAAAGATAGGTATGGCTGCAGGGAGACAAACTCCGCATCAAGGACAGAGTAGTCTGGCCAGAATGGTGGCCATATATGCCCACAGCCACTCAGCTAACAAGAGATGGGGCCAAGATGCACATACAGCAGTCTGACTCTAGAGGCCTTGCTCTTAACCATTCAACAGGGCAAACGAACTAGGAGAGAGACTGCCACAGCCCCCTTTTCATCTCTGAGATTTTAGCAGCTTCCCTATGATGCAGTAAGTGATGAGGAAGGAAAATATCCCTGTAATGGAAGCTTTATTGGAAAAGGCAGAAGGTAGAATAATTATCTGGATAGGAAACACCTAGAAGAACAAAAAAACCAACTAACCAGGTTCAGTGTACAGGTCTGAGGCTGGGGTATTGCTCAATGGCCACTTAAGCCTATCTAGTTGTATGTTTGTTTGTTTTTTCAAAGAGAATGCATTAAAGGAGTGTTTTTTGCACTTAAAATGAAAATGTTAAAAAAAAAATTACCCTTTTAGCCAGGCGTGGTGGCTCACTCCTGTAATCCCAGCACTTTGGGAGGTGGAGGCGAGAGGATTGCCTGAGCCCGGGGGTTCAAGACCAACATGGGCAATATGGCGAGACCTTGTAGCTACAGTGAATAACAAAATTAGCTGGGTGTGGTGGCGCGCGCCTGTAGTTCCAGCTACTTGAAGGCTGAGGCGGAAGGATTGCCTGAGCCCAGCAGGTCAAGGCTGCGGAGGCCATGAGCATACCACTGTACTCCAGCCTGCACGACAGATGAGACTCTGACTCGAAAAAAAAAAAAAAAAAAAAATCACCCTTTTTTTAAACAGAAAAAAAAATTAAACTGTAGACAATATGGTGGTGAAAGCAAAGGCTATGACTTGAAGTCACTGATTCTGGAAGAGCAACTGGTTTAGAAGACTATGCTATGCAAATATAAACCAGCGATTGTGAACCATCCATTCTCAGGGTTGCACTTAAAAATCTTTAGCTTTATTAGAGATGACCTGGATCTGCTATGCTTGTGATGCAAAATGTATTCCTCAGTGTTATTTTCCATTTGCTAATCGGTTGGATCCATTTGAGTCAAACTGTGCCTTTGTAGACTTTGTTGCTTCTTTTGGAAGTGTTTCTTTTGAAAGAAACACTTCCAAACTGGGTTACAGAAACAAGAGCTGAATTAGATACACAGCTGCAGAAAGCAGATTTCTACTTGCAAATTTAAGATGGAAAATGTGAATATTGAGAGTATTCCTTTTGTGTTGAAACCAACCAGCTTACTTGGTGAAGTTCTGTTTCTTAACACAGACCGTGCTGGTGGTGACCTCATGTCCTGAGGAGGCAGGCAGGCCCCAGTAGGAGCAGGAGCTGGGGTCATGAGGATGGACCTTTGAGTCTAGCTTTGCTCCTCATGGCTGGATGACCCTGGTCGATTCACGTCACCCTGTTACTTATCTGTGAAAATCACATGTTCAAACTCCCTCGTGGGGTTGCTGTGAGGGTTAGTTGAAATGATGTGTGAGCAAATCACAGAGTAATCTGCTTGATAGATGGAAGTTATTAAATTGCTGGCAGTCTACTTCTTGCCTTTGTGGAGTTTGCTTTTGTTATTGTTCACAGACAGGGTGACTATATTACTTATCACCCAAACTGTGAATACATGAATGAGAATGAAAGACACTAAACCGAAGGAGAGTCTGGGCTCAAAAGAGTATGTCAGGACTCTTCCTAGGTAAACCTGGACATACGGTCACCCTCCCTAAGACTACTGTGTGGTCAGACTGAGCAGCCTGTAGGAGAAAGCTGGCTGCCACCATTCTGCCATCTGCTGCTGAAGGGACAACAAGGAAGAAGCAGACGAGAGGACAAAGCCAGACCTTGTGTGTGTTGTAGGCAGCTTACATGGTGTGCTGGTTAAGAACTCATAACCTCGTCTTTGAAAAATATTAAGAATGGAAGATGCCTTCTTTCCTTCCTCCCCTGCCACCATATGATTTGGCAAAGGACCTCTCTCTATTGGGCCCAGATTTTTTTTCTGGGAGATAAAAATAGCCGGAATGTGCCAAGATAGCATCAAACCTGCAGGGGTAGGTTGAGGACCCCAGTGTGGGCTTATAAATAGGCTTTTTTTTGTGAGCCAGGCTACATGGATTTACACTACTGAGTTTCTTCTCTTTGTAACTTGCAAGCACAATGATACTGGAACGTGCAGGAATTTGAAGATAACTGGAATTATTTAAAACATCTATTCCCAGGCACTCACTGTAGACCTTCTGAATCCAAGTCTCTTGAGAGTCTGTATATTTAAAGAGTCTGTATATTTAAACTGGTTTCTATGCTCTTGAAAGGCTGGACACATTGCCCTCACCTTTAGAAAAGTCCTTTAAACTCTCCAGCTTTGACTTAGTCGTGCCATGGATGCCAGAAACTGCCTTTTGTCATCTCATGCTTGTGCCTCAGATATGAAAGGAAGAAATGATCCAAGAAAGCTTTGACAGAGCCATGCATCAGTGAGAGGTCCTCAAGTGAAAGACATCTCCAGGCCATGAGCCAGGGTTTAGTGGTCTCTGCTTCTGGCTCCTGCAGTCACTTGGGGGATTCTTTTTCAGTGTCAACCTCTGAAGAGCTGAGCCTTATTTGTATTATAAAAGCAGTGATTCTGTGGCCTATATTTTAGCCTTGGCTCTTTCTCTCTCTCTTCTTTCCTCGTCATACTTTCAGAAAGAATTGTTCCTGTCTCTGCTTAATCTTCATTTACTCCTGACTGCAGGGGAATGAAGGCCAACCTGGGTAGCCTGCCTGTGTGACCTTAATGAACTACTCCAAGCCTCAGTTTCCCCACTGAGACTTCTAAAATGAGATAATGGAAGAAAAGCACCTAGCATAGTCCCTGGCACATAATAAATACTTGATCTTAGTGCTTTTACTCCCTCTACCTACCTCTGGCCCCAATACAGAGGTAACTTTCTTTTCCTAAAATCAGTAGTAACCTAATTGGAAGATCTATCATCATTTTTCAGGGTTCAATTTACTTTTTTTTTTTGGTTCTACATTTAAAACTACACTCAGTTTATCAGCTAGGCGTGGTGGCACACACCTGTGGTTCCAGCTGAGGCAGGTCGAGGCTGCAGTGGCCGTGAGCATGCCAATTCAGCCTGGCCAACACAGTGAGACTCTGACTCAACAACAACAACAACAAAACAAAAAACTGAAATTCTTAATCTTTTTGTATGTTTATGCCACTTTTTCTAGTTTTCCCGTCATGGTCCACAAATGTCATCTATACTATACCATGCCTAGTATTAGAGTCACTACCTGCAAAGTTACATGTTTAACAGCCATGATATCCTGACTATGCAAAGATAGTTTAATCATTTGTCTCCTAAATAGGGACTTGTATGAGTAGCCACACCAGGATTTAACTCTTTTTTCTTTACATACACCTACATTTAGGTGTATTAATGAAATTACACGGTCATTAAAAAAGTATTTTGAAGACTATGGGAAGATGCAGAAATAACTTCAACATCTTAAATAGATATAGTGCAATGTGAAATGCTACATGTTAAAAATCAGGGTGACATGCTGTTGATCTTAAGGTATTATAACCGCATGACACAAGGAAAATAGAACTGTACCCTAGACTGTTGCCACACACATGTACATTCAACATCTCCCAAAGAAAAAAGACACACAGGGAACATTAGCAAATGAGGATTAAAGTATCACTTTGCTATGAGTATTCTGGTAAGCTGGGTCTGAGTACTGTTTTGGGCTTTAGAACTGTAGGTTTCCTTTACCTCCCAGACATAAATAGACTCTTACCTCAGCAAGAGTACATCAGACAGGAATGCCTGGTCCTGAGAGAGAACAGATCTTGGTTTCAGCAGTGAAAAAAGAGGTGGCAATAAGGAGAGGCTTTCTTTTGGAAATGCCTGAGCTGACTTGAGAACTGCTTTGGATCATCTCTTCCCAGCAACATTCACTAAAATCAAATTGGTGCCTTGAAATCTGCCATGGTGGGAGTATTCACCCCATAGAAATTGGCAAACATCATAAAGTAAAGCTGCCCACCCCTCACCCCTGTTGGAAGTTGATTGTTAACTATTTACAGCACACCACTAGGAGAGCACTAGAAAATGTGCTATCGTCCTGACCTGTGAGTTGGCCCTGGTGATGGACACCAGTCTGTTTCATTGTAGGAGAACAGAGCTGTGTCTGGAGTCAGAATCAAAACATCATGAAGATGATAACATCCATTGGGCACTTCCAGTTACTGTGTTCACTGGAGCAAGTGTTTCACATGGACTTTATGAAATAGGGATGGCCACGATCTCTGTTTTACATATGAGGAAACTGAAGATCAGAGCAGTTAAGAAATTTGTCCAATATCACACTGCTAAGGAATAGAAGATTCTGAATTCTAGTCCAGGCAAGGCCACTCTAGAGGCTCAGCTGTAACTTCATGGCAATCTTTTCTTAGGGAAGGTTGGTAAAGAAGGTGGCAAAGTTTCCTCAAGTAGTCATTGAAAGCATGAATACGGCCAGGCATGGTGGTTCAAGCCTATAATCCCAGCACTTTGGGAGGCCAGGGTGAGAGGATTGCCTGAGCCCAGGGGTTCGAGACCAGTCTGGGCAATTTGGTGAGACCTCATCTCTACAATAAATCAAGAAAAATTAGCTGGTCATAGTGGCGCGCACCTGTGGTTCCAGCTACTTGGAAGACCGAGGCAGAAGGATCACCTGAGCCCAGCAGTTTGAGGCTGCAATGGCCATGAGTGTGCCACTGCACTCCAGCCTTGGGGACAGGGTGAGACTCCAACTCAAAAAAAAAAAAAAAGCATGAATACCATAAACATTTGTGTTTTTTAAATGTGCATTCTTGTATATTGTGATATAATTTTTTATTTATTCATTTTTTGTCAGTTTTACTCTTCTGGGCCTGGGAAAAATCACCTTGACCTCTTGGACTCAGGTGATCTTTCTGTCTCAGCCCCCGAGTACTTGGGATTACAAGCCCGCACCATTATGCCCTGCTGGTTTTTGTTTTCTTAATTTTTAAAATTTTTCTAGAGATGGGGTCTTGCTGTGTTGCCCAGGCTGATCTTGAACTCCTGGTCTCAAGTGGTTCTTCTTCCTTGGCCTCCCAAAATGTTGGGATTACATGTGTGGCCACCATGCCCAGTCTGTAATATGATTTTTATGTAAGGTTTTCTTGGTTTTTTTGTTTGTTTGTTTGTTTGTTTATTTGTTTGAGTTGGAGTCTCTGTCGTCTAGGCTGGAGTACAGTGTCATGCTCACAGCTACCGCAGCCTCGACCTGCTGTGCTCAGGAGATCCTTCTGCCTCAGTCTTCCAAATAGCTAGAACTACAGGCACGTGCCACCACATCCAGCTAATTTTTTGATTTATTGTAGAAATGAGGACTCGCCATGTTGCCCAGGCTGGTCTTGAACCCTTGGGCTCAGGCAATCCTCTTGCCTCCACCTCCTAAAGTGTTGGGATTACAGACATGAGCCACTGCGCCTGCCTTATTTAAGCTATTTCATATAAAAATTTAATATATTTCTGTGTGAAACATGTAAAAATCAGACTGGTTTTATAAGTGAAATTATAGGTAATTCCAGTCATGTACGTAAAACTACTTATGTTGTCATTATATTGTCTTTTCAATAAAAACAAAAGAAAACAAAGGGTGAATGCAAAAACTGGTGAAACCAGAATAAGACCTGTAGTCTAGCTTGTATCGTGCCAACAGACATCTATATACTATAGTTATATAGATGTTATCATTGAGAGAACTGAGTAATGCAATGAATTATTATTATTATTACTTTTAAATGAGAAGGCAGGATTTATTGAGAAGACAGAAAAGCTCCCACAGTAGGAGGGGACCTAAAGGGGTTGCCCGGATTATTATTTTTAAATGAATTGATAAATAAAGGTTATTATTATTATTTCAAAAAAGTTTGAGAATCTCTGTGTTTTTGGAGCCTTTTTCTCATCTCTAGGCGATGTTAGATGTTTTTCCTTTGTGCTCCCATCACTGCACTTATCATATTGTAGGCTGTGCTCATAAAGTACCATATTCTTTTTATTTTTTATTTTTTTATTTCTGAGTCAGCGTTTCACTCTGTCGCCCACGTTGAACCTCCTGGGCTCAGGCCATCATTCCATCTCAGCAGCACCCTGGGTAGCTGGGACTACAGGTGCATGCCACCATGCCCGGCTAATTTTGGGGTTTTTTTTTGTAATGATGAGGTTTCACTATGTTATCCAGGCTGGTCTCAAACTCCTGAGCTCAAACAATCCTCCTGCCTCAGTCTCCCAAAGGGCTGAGATTACAGGTGTGAGCCACCATGCTCAGCCAAATATCATATTCTTTAAAAATGTTCCTCTTTTCCAGGAAACCTCAAGAGGTCATCAATCTTTTTCTACTTTTAAAAGTTAAGACATAGGCTAGCCGGGCTTGGTGGCTCAGCCTGTAATCCTGTGCTTTGGGAGGCTGAGGTGAGTGGATTGCCTGAGCCCGCGGGGTTTGAGATCCGCCTGGGCAACTTGGCGAGACCTCATCTTTACAATAAATCAAAAAATTAGCTGGGCATGGTAGCACGCGCCTGTAGTTCCAGCTACTTGGAAGGCTAAGGCAGAAGGATTGCCGGAGCCCAGCAGGTCGAGGCTGCAGTGGCCGGGAGTGGCCACTGCACTCCAGTCTGGGCGACAGAGTGAGACTCCAACTCAAAAAAAAAAAAAAGATATAGGCCAGGCACAGTGGCTCACACCTATAATCCCAGTACTTTGGGAGGCTGAGGTGAGAGAATTGCCTGAGTCTACAGATTTGAGACCAGCCTGGGTAACTTGATGAGACCTCATCTCTACAATAAATAAATAAATAATTAGCTGGGCATGGCAGCACATGCCTATAATTCCAGCTACTTGGAAGGCTGAGGCAGAAGGGTCACCTGAGGCTGCGGTGGCCATGAGAGTGCCACTGCACTCTAGCCTGGGCGACAGAGTGAGACTCCAACTCAAAAAAAAGAAAAATATATAATACACATACCATCAAATTCACCCTTTGGATGTATACAATTCAGTGGTTTTCAGTGTAACCATCACCACTGTCTAATTATAGAACTTCTCATCACCCCAAAAGTAAACCCTGTACCTATTAGCAATCACTCACCATTTCTCCCTCTCCCCAGTCTCTGGCAATCAATTTTCTATCAGTATGGTTTTGTTTACTCTGGACATTTTATATGAAACAACATGTGGCCTTTTTGGCAGACTTCTTTCACTTGGTACAGTGTTTTCAAGATTGATTCATGTCAGCCGGGCTTGGTGGCTCAGCCTGTAATCCCACGCTTTTGGGAGGCTGAGGTGAGTGGATTGCCTGAGCCCGTGGGTTCGAGACCTGCCTGGGCAACTTGGCGAGACCTCATCTCTACAATAAATCAAAAAATCAGCCGGGCGTGGTAGCGTGCGCCTGTAGTTCCAGCAACTCGGAAGGCTGAGGCGGAAGGATCGCCAGAGCCCAGTGAGTCAAGGCTGCGGTGGCCGGGAGCGGCCACTGCACTCCAGTCTGGGCGACAGAGTGAGACTCCGACTCAAAAAAAAAAAAAAAAAGATTGATTCATGTCATAGATAAGTCAGTACTTCATTCTGTTTTATAATTCAATAAATCCATTGTAGGGATATATATGTCTTCTATATTTTGTTTGTCCATTCATCAACTGATGAGCATTTGGATTGTTTCCATTTTTTGGCTATTTTGAATAATGTTGGTATGAAATCCATGTACAATTATTGGGTGAATATTGTTGATTCTCTTGGGTACATATCTAGGAATAGATTTGCTTAAGCATTTGGTAACTCTATGTTTAACCTTTTGAGAAACTGCCAGATTTTTTAATAAAGCATATGTTAGCAACTTTTAAAATAACTTATTAAAAAGTGAAGATAAGGCCGGGCTTGGTGGCTCAGCCTGTAATCCCAGCATTTTGGAAGGCTGAGGCGAGTGGATTGCCTGAGCCTGTGGGTTTGAGACCAGCCCGGGTAACTTGGTGAGACCTCGTCTCTACAATAAATCAAAAATTAGCCGGGCATGGTAGTGAGCACCTGTAGTTCTGGCTACTTGGAAGGCTGAGATGGAAAGATCGCTGGCACCCAGCAGGTTGACGGTGGGGTGGGCGTGAGTGTGCCACCACACTCCAGCCTGGGTGACAGAGTGAGATGCCAACTCAAAAAAAAAAGAAAGTGAAGATTGAATGAAAAGTATGTATTGTGATGTTTTATAAGTATAAAAGCATATCATTATAAATGTAAAACATTAAAGAAACTTTGAAAAACCCAGAAAAGAATTAGAACAAAATAAAAATCTTTCTCACTTTTCACTACTATATATAACCATTGTTAACTTTGTGGTCAGTCTTTTTAATATGTATGAGAGGAGACCCCCCAAAATGGAATTTATTTATTAAAAAATTGTGTATTCTAACATGTTTAAACTTCAGTCACCTTCAAAGTACTCTCCATTTGATGCAGTACACCTATCAAAATACTTTTTCCATTGCTCAAAACAGTTTTTAAACTTGTCAATTTTAATGCCTTTTAGTGCTTCTGCCATTTTTTATTTCACATTTTCAGCACTGGCAAAACATTTCCCTTTGAGGGTCTTTTTCACATAGGGAAAGCAAAAACAAGTTGCTCAAGGTGAGATCAGGTGAATAGGGAGGGTGGGGAATGGGGTTACAACTTTTGGTCAGTGTGGGCAGGTATGCTCTGTAAATCATCATGAAATGCGTATACACTTTGAAAGAATCTAAAAAAAAAATTCACTCAGGCTGAATGCAGCCTCTCACACAATGCCAGCTGGTACACTAATGTTGATGAGTTCCTAGACCACTTACCTTGCGAGGGAAGGGGCCCACCCTCCACAAATAATTTCACTTTTATCTAGGTCTCCCCTTGTCTATATAGGCCACACACAGTGCCTCACATCTATATTCCCAGCACTTTGGGTGTGCGAGGCTGAGTCAGGAGGATCACTTGAGCCCAGGAGTTCAAGGCTGCAGTGAGCTATGATTTGTACCACTGTACTCCAATCTGGATGACTGAGCGAGACCCTGCTAAAAAAAAAATTTTTTTTTGTATGAGAGGGGACCTGAAAAACCTTAGAATTATCTTTTGGAGGTTGGGCTTCTTACAGCACAGCTTCCCTTACTAGGTAAGTCTTCTAGGAATCCATCAGCATCACTGTACCAGCTAACGTTGTTGTGAGAGCTACATTTGGCTTTAGTTAATTTTTTTGTTTTAGAGATTCTTTCAAAGAATTTCATGAAGGATGATTTACAAGCACACCTGCCCACATTGCGCTGTTTTAAATCAGAAATGGTATGACCTGTGCCCTACCCTCCCTATTTACCCAATCTCACCCCAAGCAACCTTTTTTGTTTTCCCATGAAAAAAAATGTTTTGCCGATGTGGAAGAGGTAAAACAAAAAGCGGCAGAAATACTACAAGGCATCAAAATTGACGAGTTCAAAAACTGTTTTGAGCAGTAGAAAAACATCTAGACAGGTGTATTGCATCAAATGGAGAGTACCTTGAAGGTAACTGAAGTTTAAACATATAAGAATAAATACAAAATTTTTTATAAATACATTCTGGCAAGGCCGGGCGTGGTGGCTTATGCCTATAATCCCAGCACTTTGGGAGGCCAAGGTGAGAGGATTGCCTGAACCCACGGGTTCGAAACCAGCCTGGCAACTTGGTGAGACCTCATCTCTACAATTAAAAAAAAAAAAAATTAGCTGGGCATGGTGGCACATGCCTGTAGTTCCAGCTACTTGGAAGGCTGAGGCGGAAGGATCACCTGAGCCCAGCAGGTCGAGGCTGCAGTGGCTGTGAGCATGCCACTGCACTCCAGCCTGGGCGACAGAGTGAGACTCCAACTTAAAAAAAAAAAAATAAATAAATAAATAAATATATTCTGGGTTTTTTGGGTCCCCCCTTGTACATGCACATGCAAATACAGATGGTCCCTGACTTATGATGGTTTGACTTAGGATTTTTTCGACTTTGTAATAAGTTTATCAGGGTATTAAATGCATTTTCAGCTGATGGTATCTTAAGCTTACTGTAGATTTATTGAGACATAACCACATTGTAAGTAGAAGAGCATTTATAGTTGGCATATTTTATATACTGTTTTGAAATTTGTTTTTTTCCACTTAATAAAAGAGAATGAATTTTGGAAGTAGCCTCTTAAATAAAACATAATTTTATTTATCTATTATTTATTTATTTAGTTTTATCTAAGAAAGATACATTTATTAAAGAGAAGATACATTGTGAAGGGCATAATGAACAGGACATCAGCAAAAATGTCTGCTGTCTGCTGCCTAAAACATAATTTTAAACTAATATATATTATTTTTGTATGAAAGTTCCAGGATTTTTTTAACCCATGTCCTTTTGATTAATAATTAGGGTATTTCTAATTTTTCCACCACAGTTCTGTAATATACTTGGTATATAAATTGTGATGTTTATGATTAATAAGTGTATGTATTGTTAGTGTTTTTATACTGATTACCAAACTCTCCTCCAAAGGGTTGTATTCATCTACATTGGTCTCCGGCAGTAAACAAGATGACCTAATCACTGAATGAAGGACTACTGGTAATTATGTTTTCAGTCTCTACCAAGTTAGTGCACTAAAAAAGGTTGCATCAATGTTTTGCTTGGCCTTTCTCAGCTGATCAATGAGAATGAATTTTTTTTTCTCAAGCTTATCGCTTATTTGCATTTCTTTTATTTATTAACTGTTTTTCATGCATTTATTCTGTTTTTCTAGTTTAGTGTTTGTCTTGGTATTCATTTGGAAGAGTCTCTAATATAGATAGCTATGTGTATTACATATATTCCAATTGTTTGTCTTTTTCGTTTACAAATGTATTTAAATACAATACAAAAGTAATAGATGCTCAGTGTAAAAATATAAAAAAATTATAAAAATACAAAACATACCGAAAATTGCCCATATCCCATCCTTTCTATTCCTACCAATGTTTTTCCTATCCATATTCTACCAATTACTTTCAAAATTAAAATCATACTATTTTTAACTTGATTCTTCACTTACTATACCATATATACATCTCAGTGTCAATACATGTAGCTTTATCATCTTCTTTTTTTGAGTCAGAGTCTCACTGTCGCCTAGGCTGGCATACCACAGCCTTGACCTGTTGGGCTCAGGCGATCCTTCCACCTCAGTGTTCAAGCTGAAACTACAGGCATGTACCACCATGCCCAGCTAATTTTTTTGATTTATTGTAGAGATGAGATCTGGCCAAGTTGCCAAGGCTGGTCTTGAATCCTCCTCTTGCTTTGACCTCCCAAAGTGCTGGGATTACAGGTGTGGGTCACTGCGCCCAGCCTTTATCTTCTTTGTAATATTTACTTACTATTATATGACACATGCTTTTCAGCATAAAAAAGTTTTACATTTTCATTTAGTCATATCATTCAGTCTTTTTTAGGGCATATTGCTTAGTGTTTATGCTTAGAAAGAAGGTTGTTGGTTTTTTTAATAAGAATTTTCTGATGAACTATTCAGGAAATTTCCCTTAATTTTTAAGAGATGTACTGTGAAAATGAAGACTCTGGGTGGGGGGGGCACACAACATCAATAAGAGCACCCACACTTTACCTGTATGATCACCACATATGTACCTAACCCTCATTTGTACCCCACATTTTAAAAATAAAATTTAAAAATTATTAAAAAAAAAAATGAAGACTACCGACACCTCTTTGTAAACTATAGGAGGAGTATGATAAACCTTGCTGTTTAAAGGAAGGGTGGAAAGATACTTTGATAAAATAAAATGTATTGAAGTGCCTGTTTCAAGTGAATTAAAATTCAGAGTACATTGCCATTTCAGATGGTCTCAGCAGCCAATCTGTAGAAATTTTAAATGCACCAATAATCTTTTATCTTTTAATCTCACGGCCACTGCAATCTCAACCTGCTGGGCTCAGGAGATCCTTCCGCTTTAGCCTTCCAAGTAGTTGGAACTACAGGCGCACACCACCATGCCTGGCTAATTTTTGATTTATTGTAGAGATTGAGGTCTCACCAAGTCGCCCAGGTTGGTCTCGAACCTGTGGGTTCAGGCAATCCTCTCACCTTGGCCTCCTAAAGTGCTGGGATTATAAGCATGAGCCACCGTGCCCAGCCTAATAATCTTTTAAATAGAGACCTCTTACTTTTTTAAAACATTCATGAAATCACGGGTTAAGTGCCGAGAATGCAGTGATGAGAAAACACATACACACCCCACAATCTCAGCTTTATGGAGTTTATAGTCAAGTAAGGAGACAAACATAATTCAAATAACTACATGAATACTAACTATACTATATTGGGCAAGAAAAAAATTACACAAATAAATATATAATAATAACGTGCAGTGCACGTGATAGACAAAGAGTACAGGATGATATGAGATGATAAAGAGGGATCTGTTCTTGGCCTGAGACATTTGGAAACCCAACCTGAGTGTGTCAGTAGTGCTGTGGCAGGAGGATGGGGAGAAGAGGGCCTGGGAAGGGGGTGTTTTGGGGACAAAAGACACTTCCTGATGCTTGGACAACACAAGGGCTCACTCAAATGCCTGCACAGAGTAAGGATTGTGAGAGAAGGAGAAGGAGCATGACTCTCCTAAAGTATTTACATGCAAATAGTGTTTTATCTTTTTTTTTTTTTTTTGAGTTGGAGTCTCACTCTGTCACCCAGGCTGGAGTGCAGTGGCATGTTCCCGGCCACCTCAGCCTCCACCTGCTGGGCTCAGGTGATCCTTCTGCCTCAGTCTTCCAAGTATCATGCGTGAACCACATGCCCAGCTAATTTTTATTTATTAATTTATTTATTGTAGAGATGAGGTCTTGCCTAGTTGCCCAGGTGGGTCTTGAACCCATGGGCTCAGGCGATCTTCTCACCTCTGCCTCCCAAAGTGCTGGGATTATAGGTGTGAGCCACCGCATCTGGCATTTTTTTATCATTTTAAAGTAGTATAACTATAAGCAAACAGTTTGTGTTCTCCACAGAGACTGTAAGAGTCCTTAAATGTTCATCAAGTCCTGGGAGTGTCCTGAAACTGAGTGTTAAGAAATTCTGGGCCAGGCACAGTGGCTCACACCTATAATCCCAGCACTTTGGGAGGCTGAGGTGAGAGGATTGCCTGAGTCCACGGGTTTGAGAGCAGCCTGGGCAACTTGGTGAGACCTCCTGTCTACAATAAGTAAAAACATTAGCCAGGTATGGTGGTGCGTGCCTGAGGCAGAAAGATCACCTGAGCCCAGCAGGTCGAGGCTGCAGTGGCCGTGAGAGTGCCACTGCACTCCAGCCTGGGTGACAGAGTGAGACTCTGACTCAAAAAAGAAAAGAAAAGAAAAGAAAAAAATCCATAATTTAAATGCTGGGTAGAAGAGGATGCCCCAGGCAGGTATTCCTGAGTCTGAAAAAGAAAGTGAGGAGTAGGCCGGGTGCAGTGGCTCAGGCCTGTAATCCCAGCACTTTGGGAGGCCAAGGTGAGGGGACTGCCTGAGCCCAAGGGTTTGAGAACAGCCTGGGCAACCTGGCAAGACCTCATCTCTACAATAAAAAAAAAACTAGCTGGACATGGTAGCACGCACCTGTAGTTCTGGCTACTTGAAGGCTGAGGCAGAAGGATCTCCTGAGCCCAGCAGGTCAATGCTGGGGTGGCTGTGAGCGTGCCACTGCACTCCAGCCTGGGTGATGGAGTGAGACTCCAACTCAGAAAAAAAAAAAAGAAAGCCAGGATTGAGTTTAGTGGTGTTACTAACAGCAGGGTTGGTGAAGGGGAACACAAATTAAGAAGAAGGTAGTGGTACTCAAGAGTTGATTCTTTCCAAGAGATCGAGGAAAATGAAAACTGAAAAAAAAATCCACTGGATTTTGCAAGAAGGAGGTCAATGACTTTCACAAAATGCTTAAAATGTGCTGATGCTGCATAATCAATCTCAAGCATCTTCTGAATTGCTTGTGTCTTTTACCTGACTGGGAGGAGTGTGGGCTGCTTTAGATCAATCCCGAGCTTCTGGAGATCTGGCTGCATTCCAGCACCAACTTTCACGGTTATAGACAAGACCATTATAAGATAAATATATTTTGGCTGGGTACCATGGCTCATGCCTGTAATCTCATGGAGGCCAGGGCAGGAGGATTGCTTGAGCTCAAGAGTTCGAGACTAGCCTGGGCAACATGGCAAGACCTCATCTCTACAAAAAGTAAAAAATAAAAATTAGCCAGGCATGGTAGCATATGCCTGTAGTCATAGCACTTTGGGAGGCTGAGGTGGGAGGATCCCTTTAGCTTAGAAGTTTCAAAGCTGCTTGAGCTGTGATCGTGTCACTGCATTCTAGCCTTGGTGACAGAATGAAACCCCAACTCAAACAAACAAACAAAAAAACCACCACATTTTAGGCTGGGCATGGTGGCTCATGCCTATAACCCCAGCACTTTGGGAGGCTGAGGTGAGAGGATTGCCTGAACTCGCAGGTTTGAGACCAGCCTGGGCAACTTGGCAAGACCTCATCTATACAATGAATCAAAAAATTAGCTGGGCATGGTGGCGCATGCCTGTAGTTCCAACTACTTGGAAGGCTGAGATGGAAGGATTGCCTGAGCCCAGCAGGTCGAGGCTGCGGTAGCTGTGAGCATGCCACTGCTCTCCAGCCTGGGTGACAGAGTGAGACTCCAACTCAATGACAAAACAAAAAACATTTTGACAAGACATTGATTACCCAATGCTTTGATATCAGAGACCCAGCCAGGTTCATATTTTTTAAAAAAAGTACGTATTTCTTGTGCAATGCTGTGCATAGGTAGGTGTGTATTAAATCTAGACCCTCAGAAGCAAAGTTCTATGCACTGTACAAGATAATGAGTGCTTATGGGATAGGTATCTACCAGCTGTGAAAACTGCAGAACCTCTACCCAGGTTGTACTCTTATTTGCAGAAGAAATACTCTAAAAATATCCCAATGAATAGGATGAAGGTAGTTTTCTAAACCAAAATGATAAGACTTTGTCATCATAACTAACATTTTTCAGGATAAAATTGAGCACATAACTAGTGAACTCAGAAATATTAAAAATGAAAAATTTATACAAATCAACCTGTTTTAAACAATTGCAAATATCCAATATCTATTAGTCTTTACCTGAATCAATCATTTCTTAAAGCCCTCCTGAAGTTACTGTTCATCAAAAATAAAATTTTACATATCTCGGAATTAAATTTAGAAAGACATTTAATCATCAGATTTGAATTTAATTAATCAATTAAAATATTAAAAAGCTCTAGTGGCTGGGCACAGTGGCTTACGCCTGTAATCCCAGCACTTTGGGAGGCTGAGGTTAGAGGATTGCCTGAGCCCACAGGTTCCAGACCAGCCTGGGCAACTTGGCGAGATCTCATCTCTACAATAAATTAAAAAATCAATCGGGTGTGGTGGTGCGTACCTGTAGTTTCAGCTACTTGGAAGGCTGAGGCGGAAGGATCACCTGAACCCAGCAGGTCGAGGCTGCAGTGGCAGTAAGCATGTCACTGTACTCCAGTCTGAGCTACAGAGTGAGACTACGACTCAAAAAAAAAAAAAAAAATTAGCCAGTTGTGGTGGTGCATGCTTGTAGTTCCAGCTACTTGGAGGCTGAGGTGGAAGGATCACCTAAGCCCAGCAGGTTGACACTGCGGTGGCCTGGAGTGTGCCACTGCACTCCAGCCTGGGTGACAGAGTGAGACTCTGACTAAAAAAAAATAATAATACATTATATACACACACACACGTGTATATGTAAAAACATATACATAATACATGAAATTCTACTCTGTAAAAATTGCTTATCACAAAAGACAGAAACTTACATAAGACTGTATCTATAGTCTTATTGCTGTGCTGATATATGAATTTCAAGCTTTGTTTGCTTATTTGAAGAACAGTCAATTGAAGGAAATTCTAGTGTGATGAGAATGTTGACAATCCCTGTGTTTTCTCTACCAGGATCTAGTGATATTGTGCTCTTCCAGGAAGGATGTGGCTATGTATGTAGTTTTTTCTTTTTTTTTTTTGAGTCGGAGTCTCACTCGTCACCCAGGCTGGGGTGCAGTAGCACGCTCACAGCTGCTACAGCCTCGATCTGCTGGGCTCAGGTGATCCTTCCGCCTCAGCCTTCCAATAGCTGGAACTACAGGCATGTGCCACCACGCCTGGCTAACTTTGTTTTCTGATTTATTGTAGAGACGAGGTCTCACCAAGTTGCCCAGGCTGGTCTCCAACTTGTGGACTCAAGCAATCCTCTTGCCTCTGCCTCCCAAAGTGCTGGGATTACAGAGTGAGCTACCATGCACTGCCTATATGTAGGTTTTAGTTGGGCAGTTACTCTCTTTTTTCTAGTCAAACCTACATGTGGCGTTTTCCTGGCTGCTATTTTGTGTATTAGGACCAGGGGAGGAGAGCGAAGGTTATTCTTTTTCCCATCTTCCCACCTTTATGAGAGTTTACTATACTATGTTCTTTACCTAGTAATTTTGCTTAAAAGTCTAGGGATTGCTATGCAGAGCTATTGCGTATTTTATGTTTAATAATTTAATTCATACATATTAGTGTCTACTACCAACCAGATCCACCTACATAAACAGGTCTAATTATATAAGGATAATTTGTAGTTTTTGAGTTAATGAACTTTTTATGCTTGTGTCATTTTAATGGTAGGATATTTGAAATGCTTCTATAGATCGCTTTACTTTTTAAAAATACCAATTTCGTAGGAATTGGGGTGCGGTTTTCATTGTCATTAACAGTTACAGCGCAGTAGAAAGAACCTTGTACCTGGAATCTGACGTTAGCCTCAGCTCTGCCTCGTTTTTTTTTTTTTTTTTAACCTTGGAGAAGTCACATCATCTGTTTCCTCGTCTGTAGGATGAGGATAATATCCATTCCATGGTGTTCTCATGAAGACCAAATGACAGAACTTACAGGAACTGTTCCACAAAGGCAAAGTTAGGCTTATTACCTCGCAGCAGCAAGCAATGCACACAGAGAAGTGGGAATCTCAGTAGAAAGGTGTGGCCAGGGGCTTTTTATGGGTTAAGCATCATTAGTTAAAGGGTCCAAGAACTATGTAAGGTAGGTCTTAAACACCCTTTCTCCAAAATAACCTCCTACTTCCTCCCAAAGCCCAGACTTCCCCAACTCGGAGCGAACTGGAGCACATTCTGTGGTTTCTACTTGCCTCACTTCCCCCAAGACTAAGCTTTGGAGAGGAGCCATTCCTTCCATCATTTATCTTTATCCTCCACAGACCGCTCATTGGTAAGTGCCTGTGCGTTTGCTATCGGACAAGGTCCCTATTCAGGGGGTGGACGTCAGAATAAAGATAAGGTAAGCGACTGTTAGTGGCGGAACATCTAAAGCAATTTTAAAATTCCTCCTTCCCTTCGAATGAAAAAGCAGCTTTATTTTTCTTAAAAGAGGACTGTAAATAGAATTGGTATTCTGGTGTCCCGCCTAAAGTCCCCCAAGACATAGTTGCAGAGATGGGAGTGGGCAACCTTATTTTGGCGGCGCCCTGGTGAGAGCCCTGGTGCGGTTCCCACGCGCGTCAGTGACCCCGGAACGCGGCGCGCACGTGCCCGGCCCACCCTCCCCAGGTGTCCGCTCTCCAAGCCTCCGTGGCCGGTTTCCGGTCCCGAGATGCGGATGAAGTGGTGTGAAGGGTTGGGCTTTTCTTTTTGTTCCTAAAAATGCAACGAACAAAAAAAAAAGTACAACAATCCAAACCCGACCATCTTATTGCACGTCGGCTTAACTGGGAGGCTCTTCCCCCGCGGCTGCCTCCAGACCCGGCCCACCAGTCTGGGCGAACGGCGTCCGCTTCCCGGGCTCGGCGTGTGGCGTGCCCGCTGGAAGGAGAAAGGCCAGTAGCAGCCCGGGACCCTCCCCCGCTCCGGGAGGCGGCGGTTGCCGGTGGCAACCGGAGACCCCGGAAGGACTCCCGCGCGCCTCCCGGCCCCTCCCCTGGAGGAAGGCGCGGCCAGGAGGCTGGGCGGAGGCGCCGCGGCCCGGGAGGCGGGGCCCGAGGAGCCCGCGGAGGGCCGGGGGGGGCTCCCGCTGCCGCGGGTCCATTTTGCGGCGGCGCCCGGCGCGGAGCCTGCGGTCCCTACGGCTGGAGCGCGGCTGCCGCGTCGCTGGAGGTGGGAGATAAGTACCGTGGCCCGGCTCCTTCGGGGAGGGGTGGTCCTGAGCCTGCTGCGAGGGTGGGGACTCGCCCTGGCCGCCGGGCCCTGCGTGGGTGGGGGGCTGGCGGAGGCTCGGTCTGAGCGCCAGTCCCGGCAGACGCGAGAGGCGGCGGGTGCTGCGAGGGGCGTGGGCAGGAGCGAGTGCGGGCGGGCGCTGGGGGTCTGTGCTCCAGCACACCGGCCCGGTCCGGAGCATGCGGGTCCCACTGCCCGCGTCTGGACAGCCCTAGGAAGGAAGAGGCGGCTGGGAAGCGCAGGCGAGAGTTCGCGGCCCGCGCCCAGCTCTGACCGGGCGAGGCTGTTCGCGCCGGGGGAGGGCGCCCTCGCCGAGACGCGTCCCAGTACAAAAGCGCCAGCGTCGCCAGGTCCTACAGGATGGCTTTATTTATGGGAGCGATTGAAGAAATTGAGGGTCACGACTGCGGACCCTGTGCAGAAAAATACATACTACTCCTCTCTTTCTTCCTTCTTTGCAGTAGCCTCTAGTCTGTCAGTCAAAACGTGAAAAAAACCTGGGAAATAGTGACTTCCGAATACACATGTTTGTAGGGGACAGAGGTAAACCAGAACACTTTTCCTTATGTTATCCCATTTCAAAAAAGAAAAGCACCCAATTTCAATACACAGAGAACTTTTGGAAATTCAGCTATTCGAAGAAAATATGTTCCTGTCCACTTCTTTCATTGGTGGTCTTTGTTCTTTTCATATTTTGTCAAAACTCAAAAAAATGGAATCCGTATGTAGCAATTTTTTTCTCCCTGTCTTTATGTGGCAATTATTTTAAATGTATTATTCCCAAAGATGTATATTGCAAAGGAAGAGAGAGGATTCAGCAGCATTTCTTTTTTTCTTTTTTTGAGACAAGGTCTTGGTATGGTTCCCATGATGGACTCCAACTCTTGGGCTCAAGCAATCCTCCAGCCTCAGCATTCTGAATGCCTGGGGTTACAGACCCAAGCCACCACATCTGACTAGCATGTATGTATGTATGTGCCTGATGAATTGTTAGGCAGCTAGGGCTTATAGGACATGGCTTGAGTTTTCTATGACTCTTGATACCTTTATGTGTTAGGCATTTTAAAAGCAGAATTTGATTTATGTGAGCACTCCCTCTAGAAGAACTTGATGGAGCTGTTGATTAACCGGTTATACTTCATTCTTGCACAATGGAAAGATACATTTCTTCAGGCTCCCTATCATAAAAAATGCCTTCTTTTCTTTCTTTTTTTTTTTTGGCATCAGCTGACTTATTAAACTTCCCTGGTAAGTCCTTCCATAACTCTGGGATGTTCTTTTCATTCTGTACATTTATGATAGGTTAACTGACCCTACTTTTGCCACTGCTTTTGTTCAGATATGCCCATTTTCATAACTGTGCTTTGTATCTGCTGTCCTATGTAATATTTACTTTGCTTTCCCGTGAAACCACAGGTTAGGATGCCCAACTCTCTTTGAGGAGCTTTTCTTGGTTAATACTAACTTGTGCTCTAATGTAACACCTTAAATGTATTCAGGATTTTCACAGTGTTTGTGCACATATGTAATTAAACCACCTTACATTTGTGTATTTCAGCAGTTTACAGAATTTTCACACATTACTTAACCTTTCCAGCAAAATTATGAGGTAGGTACTATAAAAATCCTCATTTTTCCTCCCAAGATATGATGTGTCACTATGTTGTCCAGGCTGGTCTCAAATTCCTGAGTTCAAGCAATCCTCTTGCCTTAGCCTCCTGAGTAGCTGGGACTGCAGGCATGTACCACCATTCCTAGCTATACAAATTCTCCTTTTATGAAAGATAAATCTGGTACTTGAACCTAGGTATCCAAATCAAGTTCTGTGCTTTCCCCTTTACTGGAGAGCCTTTTGCGACCTACTTTTTAAAAATAAGCTGGGCTCCGTGGCTCAGCCTGTAATCCCGCGCTTTGGGAGGCTGAGGTGAGTGGACTGCCTGAGCCC
>CAUYQG010243677.1:0-11274 GCA_963574415.1 Tarsius wallacei
ACATTTCCTACAGAAACTGAAACTGCTTCTGTAACAGTAAAGAAACTCTTAAATGACATCATACCAAGATATGGTCTACCTATCTCAATAGGCTCAGATAATGGCCCAGCATTTATTTCTAAACTTACTGAAGGTATTGCAGAAAACTTGGGGATAAATTGAAACTTACGTTGTGCTTATCATCCCCAGAGCTCAGGACAGGTAGAAAGAATGAATCGGATGCTTAAAAAAACCTTAATCAAATTAACCCTGGAGACCGGCGAAGGTTGGGTAACACTCCTTCCCTGTGCCCTCTTAAGGGCCAGGTGTACTACCTACATCAAGGGTCTACCCCCTTCGAAATTCTGTTTGGACGGCCCCTGCCATTACTTCCAAAAATTGGACTGGAAAAAGCACGAGAACTGTCTAACCATAATTTGTTTCAGTCACTGCAGGCTCTTCAAAGAGTTCAGCAAGCTGTCACTGAGACCATGCAGGCAGCCTTCCGGAAACCGGTTCTGGAACATCCACACCCATTCCAGCCCAGTGACCAGGTCTGGATAAAACAGCACAAAGCTGAGGTTCTCAGCCCAAGGTGGAAAGGGCCCACATAGTAATCCTTACTACTCCTATGGCCGTCAAAGTTAGCGGTGTCTGCCCCTGGATTCATCACTCACAAGTAAAGGCAGCCACCACCGTGCTCCCAGAAACATAGAAAGTCATCAAACCAGCTACTGGAGAAGATCCTCTAAAGATAAGACTTTTGCAGTCCCCGGTATCTTAATCATATTCCTTGCATACTTTCCCCAGCTTGAGGCCTATTGGCCTAACCCACGTAATCCCTATACTCCAGGGAACCATTCCTGGGAACTGAGAAATACCATCACTGGGACCATAATTGCCACCTACAGAGAAAGCAGGCCACCTGTTTTTAATTTTGACCTTTGTAAATTATGACCAGGTCTAACCCTCAGGGGCACACACACTGACGAATGTGGCACCTTAACTTACACAAAAGAACTTAAATCTGTTGGTTTTTATGCTTGCCTAGCATTGGGACCAGCCCATTGCCACAAAGCAGGACAATACCACTGTGCTACATGGGGGTGCGAAACTATTGCTCCTTGAAAAAACCGAGACCGATACATAAGCCTATGCAGGAGAAAGCCTGCTTCCCAATGCAGCCAAATACAAACATGCAACCCACTTAAACTCACTATAATACTTTGGGATGCCCTCAGCATCTGGGTAAAACATGGGGGCTCAGAATGTATGCTGAAGGACCCGATCCTGGCATGCTGTTTACTATTCAAAGGCAGGCCATGCCTCACACCCTAAATCCTATGGGTCCCAACAGCAACTTAATTCTCCAAAAACCTGAACCTTCTGAATGCCCCCCAACCCAACCACCCCAGGAGTCTGGTTCTACCTACCCTACAATTTTGGGGGTAGGTCCCACTCCCCTACCCACTACATTAGTGCCCGGAAATGAAAATCATTTCCTCCCTATGCTATCCGCTGTTTACCGGGTTGCAAATGCCACTCGTCCTGAAGTAACAAAAGACTGCTGGCTATGCCTAGACTCTTGACCCCCTAATTACGTAGGAATTGCAGTGAACTCCTCAAAAGACAACACCGAAAAGCATGTACATGTTCTTAACCTCACTACAGCTCAGTCCTTAGGACTATGTCCCTGGGGACAGAACTCAGCCCTTACTCTGGGAGATCTTCAAGGACATGGATCTTGCCTTTATTCTCCCTCTTGTAATATAAGTAATTCTCCCTACCAAATATCATGTGATACCGCCTCTATAATAAGTATCCCCAATCCAAAAACCTCTAAAGACCTCCACATTGGCTGTTGCACCCCCCATTTAAAATACTTCAGGTACACCAACGAAATCTGTGTCTTAGTGCATATTTTACCCCAGGTATATATCTATGAAGGAACGAAGGGACGAGAACACCTTGAACTCTCAGGCCTCGAGCAATCCAAGCGGGTCCCATATTAGTGCCCCTCTTCATTAGCCTAGGAATTGCAGGGTCCACAGCAATAAGTGCAGCTTCTCTGGTCTGTTGGGGACCAAAACCTCAAAGAGCTAAGTAAACACATTAATAAGAACCTAGAACTCCTGGAGTTCAGCATATCCCGCCTAGAGGAGCAAGTTAATTCCTTAGCTGAGGCCATGCTCCAAAACAGGAGGGAACTTAATCTCCTCTTCATGAAGCAGGGAGGACTATGCATGGCCCTAGGAGAAACATGCTGTTTCTATGCAAACCAATCCGGGGTCATCTGAGACACTCTTGCCCTGGTAAAAGACAATCTAAAACAAAGACAGCTACAAAAATAAGCCTTGGGAGATTGATATCAGTCTCTCTTCTCTTGGTCCCCCTGGCTCACAACCCTGATCTCGGCAGTGGTGGGGCCTCTCCTCCTGCTCCTAATAGGTATAACAGTAGGGCCTTACTTAGTTAAAAACCTCCTTGGTTATGTTAAAAATAGTGTGTCATCAATAAAATTAATGGTCCTCAAAACTCAATATAATCCCCTGTATAAAAAGTCAATGATTTGACTCCAGGTACAACTGAAAGGGGGAAATGTGAAAGGGGGCTTAAAAAAACATCTACAATGTCAAAAATTAGGTTAAGCATGTACTCAGCCTTTGCACAGTTAAAAAAAATTCCCTTCCTGGAAACTGGCAACAACACCTGCTGGCTAGGTTAAACTGTTTAACAGCTTTTTTTTTTTTTTTTGCTTCTGTGAACCCCGCTAGCATTGCTTGAAAAGTACCTAGGCCTCCAGGATGTTGCGGTTTGGTCCACTTGGAAAGTCCCAATGTGGTTTTGCCCCATTAAAGCAAGCCCCTACAGCAAATGAGGGCCCTTGCTGTGGGACTGGCATGTCCAGCAGGCAAGTGACTGCTGGATGGCTCTTGGCTAATAAGCCTTTCACTTTTTTATAACTTGTACTTTTGGTGTCGGTGTCCGTGAATTAAGCGCTCGGTCCCTATTTCAATACAAATGAATATCCTTTATCAAAATAGTAAACAAATCTTAAGAAAAGAAGGCTTGGTGCAGCACTGCTAACTTCCCACCCAATATTCACTCTTCTCTTCCTTAGGAATGCAACTCGAATTTAGTCCAGTTGGCAAAGCTCAACCAAAACACGGTATCAGAATCCCTCACTTCATTTCATACTTAGTAGATATCTAAGCTGAGACAAAATAGTTCCTTTAAAAAGGGACAAACAGCTGACAGGCATCTTCTTGCCACCTCTTCCATTTCCTACTTTGGGTACAGATGTATTAGTTAAGATCCAACAAACATTTCATGTTCTTCAGAAAGGAGGCCCTGCCTTAGTATGCTGCCACAGAAATAGAGAGGTCAAGATCCGTGATGACTTTTTGGAGTTGTCATACTGCATAAAAATAACTACTGTTTCTGTAAAAGTCAACTTATTACTTATTTAAGTCATTGTTGTTTTTGTGTCTCTTTTTTTTTGTCATTGTTTTGCTTTGGTTTTAAGACAAGTTCCCACTCTGTTGTCCAGGCTGGAGTACAGTGACACAACTCTTTGCAGCCTTGAACTCCCAAACTCAAGGAATCCTCCTGCCTTAGCCTCCTGAGTAACTAGGACTACAAGTGTGCACCACTATGCCTAGGTAATTTTTCTACTTCATTTGTAGAGGCAGGATCTTGCTTTGTTGCTCTGGCTGGTCTCAAATTCCTGGACTCGAGCAATTTTCTTACTTCAGTCTCCCAAAGTAGGAGGATTACAAGTGTGAGTCACCACATCCAGCCTGTTCTGGTGTCTCTTATGAGCAGCCAAAGTGTAACTTATAATCAATACAATGAATCCAGGAAAAGGGCTGCATCAGATTAGGAAGACAAAGAAAATTCTTATTATAACAGAGAGAAAAGGTGAAGGTGACCACTGTGTATTTGACCAAGACAGTAACCAGTCCATACTGGAACAAGAGTATAAGCAGTACCTCCAAATAAAATTGAATTAATAACTGATGTCTTTGACATGATAAGAGGTATTATATAACTCTCAGTGAATTTATGCGTAAAACTAAGCAAACAAACACACAGTGCAACTATTATCTTTTATACAAATTTTCATTTCAACAATATGAGGTACATGATGGACTATTATGGAGCTATAAGAAGGACAAAATTATGAACTTCACAATTCATAATTATCTTTAATAAAAACAAAATATGTCTAGAAAAAATAAAATAATTATATAATGTATAATTCAGCAGTAAACAATACTTAAGAACAAGAGTCATCATCCATAAGATTTAGGTAATTGTTCTCAACTGGAGGTGATTTTGTCCCCCAAAGAACACACATACTCTTCATTGACAATATCTATCAAAATGTGTATTTATTTTGAAATCAGTCATTCTACTTAACAGAATATGTTTTAAGGTAATAAATGAATGAGTCGAAAGATGTATGTAAAGGTATGCTTACCTTGAGATATGATGGAAGTAAAACATCTTAGATAGCTAAGAATGTGACATAAATTACAGATTAATGTATTATGATATATGTTCAAACCAATACAACTGTAAATATGTATTGACATGGATAGATGTTCACAGTGTATTAAAATATGAATAAAACATACCAAAAAAGTATTTGTGAATATATATATATATCAGATATGTCTGTCTCTCTATATATATATACAAAAGTGCTATAGTAATTTTTCTCCAGGTAAGGAATTTCCATATATATTCTTTTTTAAATAAAAATGTGGAGTACAATTCACAGTTAAGTATACAAATGGTCATTGTACAGGTAAAGTTTGGGCCTGACTTTGGTCCCCACTTCACCTGGTTTGAGATCAGTTATTCTGATGAAGTGGTCCCCACAACCCTTCCCTGACAGTGTCCCGCTACTGCCAATCCCTTACTTATAGTATTATGATAATTTTCAATATTTCCACTTATGAGAATACATGGTACTCAGTGCTTTATTTCTGTGATAGATCACTGAGTATTATAGACTCTACATTCACCCAAGTTGCTGCAAAATCCATGTGTTTGTCCTTTCTTATAGCTGCATAATATTCCATCATGTATATGTACCACATTTTTTAAATCCAGTCTACTTTCAGTGGGCAGCATTGTTGGTTCCATGTTATTGCTATTGTGAATAGTGCTGCAATAAACATGCATGCACAGGTATCTTTTTTGTAGAATGATTTGAGTTCCTCCAGGTATACTCCCAAAAGGGAGATTTCTGGGTCATATAGAAGGTCAATTTTAAGATCTTTTAGGAATCACCACTGTTTTCCACAGAAGGTGTACTAATTTACACATTCACCAACAGTGTAGAAGTGTTCCTTTTTCCCCACATCCTCTCCAGCATCTGTTTTTTTTTGTTTGTTTGTTTTTTTGTTTTTTTTTTTTTGAGTTATTAAACATGGCCATCCTGACTGGAGTTAGGTGGTATCTCAGTGTGGTTTTAACTTGCATTTCTTTAATTATTAGTGAGGCTGAGCATTTTTTCATGTACCTGTTGACTGCTTATATGTCCCTAACTTCAGCAGAAGAATCCATATCACCAAAGTAAAAACTCACATACAGGACATAGAAGACAAAAATATCATAGAAAAAAGTCAACAAAACAAAAAGCTGGTTCTTTGAAAGGATAAACAAGATTAATGGACCCCCTAGCCAAACTGACTAAGAAAAAGAGAGAAAAAGCCCAAATAAACACAACCAGAAATGCAAAAGATCATATCACAATAGAACCCAAAGAAATACAAAAAATTATCAGAGTACTATGCACATCTGTATGGAAACAAACTCGAAAACCTAAATAAAGTGGAGGATTACTGACATTACACCACCTTCCATTGTTGAAACAAGAAGAAATTGAGATATAAAATAGACCAATAACAACCTAAGAAATTGACTCTGTCATAAGAAAAGTACCTACAAAAAAATCACGGACCAGATGGCTCTTCAGCACAGTTCTACAAAACATACAAGGAGAAGCTGATACAAATCCTACTGAAAGTATTCCAGGCAATTGAGAAAGTTGAAACTCTCCCCAAATCACATTGATACCCAAACTGGGTAAAAATCCAACAAAGAAATAGAACTGCAGACCAATATCCCTGATGAACATAGATGTAAAAATACTCAAAGATTTTAGCAAATCAGATCCAACAAAACATCTCAAAAGTCATCCACCATGACCAAGTAGGCTTCATCCCTGGGATGCAGGGCTGGTTCAACATCCACATGACCATAAATGTAATTAAATAAATCAACAGATGTAAAAATGGGAATTTTCATTATTATTCCCTTAGTACTTTCATAATTTTTCTGGGTTTTTTAAGTAACAAAAATGTTTTTAATGCTATTGCTATAAAAATTTATATCCCACAGAGGCCCACCGCCAAATTTGCAGACCAGGGGACACTTCCTGGTTCTCAACTAAATTCAGAGGATACTGATACAATCTGAGCTCAAAGAATACCTCCTCCAGTTCTGCTGCCCACTTCCCCTTATCTCTTTCTGGTTTTCTCTCTGGCTTTACAGGGTCTGTGAAGTAGCTTTGCAGAACTTAAACCATTGCAGTTTTGCAGCACTATAACTTGCACATTCAATAACAAAATTAAATATGTTCTGACACCAAGATAATAAAAAATATTCAGTGAACCATACTTTCATGTATTAAAGGTACTTTTGCTAGGACATCACAGAGCTACATAATAGATACATAAAAAGTTTGTTTTCTATGTCTTTGTACTTCTACAAATTTTTCTTAAGAAACTGGGGCATAAACAAATGTTCAAGAATGCATTTAGGACTGGGTGTGGTGGCTCACGATTATAGTCCCAGCACTTTGGGAGGCTGAGAATGGAGGACTGCTTAAGCCCAGGAGTTCAAGACCAGCCTGGGCAGCACAGCAAGACCTCATCTCAAAAAAAAAAAAATCAAAAATTTATTCAGGCACCATGGCACACACCTGTAGTTCCAACTATGTGGGAGGCTGAGGAAGAGGGATTCCTTTAGCCCAGAAGGTTGAGGCTACAGTGAGCCATTATTGTGCCACTGGATAACAGAGAGAGAGAGAATTAATTTAGAATCACCTCTAAAACTGACATTTTAATTAAATTATATGAGCTTGGCATTAGAAGTTCTATGTATAGAGAATTGCTTTGCCTAAGAAAAAAATTCATTCAAGAATGTATTCACATTAGATTCACCCTAAAAATTTATGGAACCCAGAACAAAAATACAAAAGGAAGCCCTACATATTGAATGTTTAAATGTTTAAAAGTTATAAACCAAGCTAACACATTGTTAATTAAACTTTTTTACTTTTTTGCACTTTGACAAATTCACCTTTCTAATTTTTTAAAATGAAAAAATATAAAACTGTTTTTTATGTGACTGATATTGGGCAAAGTATGAAAGATAATTGAATTTAATCAATGTTGTGTGTGTGTCTGTGTTTTTTGGTTTTTTTTTTTTTTTGAGAGGCCAATGTTTGGAAATTTTATAGAATTAAGGCACACAACGTTCACAATTTGTATTCCAAAATAGTTTGCACTTATTGAATCAAAATTATGAATTGTTTTTATAAGCTACTATGACATTATTTTTCTACTGACAGGAAAGACCTAAGAATTAAAATACAAAAAGTAATTGCATTCAAAGCATTCAAATTTTAAAAATAAAATGTAAATCAAAATAAATACCAATAATTTAAAAATCAATATAGTAATTCAGTTTGTTTAATGTGAAAATTTTTTTTCTCATCTACTAGACAAATGCTGCACATTTTGTTCTAATTATGAATGCCTACAGAATTTGATATCACTTTCAGATATTTGGGGAGAGAAGGAAATCAATACAAAGTAATGTTTGCATACCTTTTGTAGCATACTCTTTTTAAGTTTTCTGTTTTCCTCTCTGTCCCTGTCTAAGCACCATTTAATGGAGTGTATACAAAGGACATTAATATTTTCTTATTCATAATGACTTCAATGAGAAAGAACTTTAAGAATTCTCTCTTGGGCAACCCCCTTGGGTCCCCTCCCACTGTAGGAGCTTTTCTGTCCTCTCAGTAAATCCTGTTTTCAAAAAAAAAGAATTCTATCTTTTTTTAGGCAAAGAAATTATCTATTTATGCACTGAACTTATAATATGATGTTCAGACAATTTAATTAAGATGACAAACAAATTACAGTATTATAAGATGTTTTATTTTAAACCTATAATTTTTCATTACTTGATTTTAAATTTAGGATTTTTCTGGTGCCTATTAAAAGATTTTATTACTCTTTTATAAACATCATGAAAATACAATTTATATTTTTGAAGTGCTATTATATTGGTGATTTATTGTGGAATTGCCTGCTACTAACACCCAGTTTTATAGGATTATAATAAAACTCACAAACACAAATATGCATAGATAATGTATTTATTGATGACAGTGAAATTCTGTATTCACCCTCTTCTCTCCTACCTTCTTCCTATTCTACTCTAACTAGCCAGACTTGGTAGTTAAGAGGAAAAGAAATGATTAGAAAACAGATCTTTTCAGAGGATCTGTTATCTCCATCTTGTCTCTGATTTTTTATCAATACACGTTCAGGGTCCTGTTTCCTATTTTCTTACAAGACTTACATCTCATCCTCAAAGGCATCAACAACCTAGATTTTGTTAAGAAATAGTAGGGACTTCCTTAGATCTATGAGTCAAATGATTAAGACACATGGCTTTACCTCCACCCTACTCCTCATCCAGCATTCCCACCCACCCTGATATAGGCACATCTGGCTCAATTCTGGGATCCAAAGTCCTTATCAAGGTACCTAATATAGTAAACAATTTTTCTATCCATAATATGCATCACTGAGTTGAAATATTAACTAGAAAAATAGCAAACCTTGGTATTATTGAAACTTTGTCTGAAATTCACAGAGATCACCAGTCGAAAAATACAAAATTAATTAAGTAAATTAACTCATTTTCTCTTCTATGACAACAAATAGTTGCTTTGACTTTTGGTTTACTAAATTGGCTAAATAAGTTTCCATTGCATTGGAATATCAACTCATCAAATAAACACACAAATAAATAAATAACAGTGTGCAATCAAAACTTCAAAAATTGCCATTTAGGGGTAAAATAATTAAATGAACCATATACTCTGTGTTCTTTTTGTTGTTCTTATAACTCTTATTGTTTTAGAGAAGATGTCAGACAGTTTGCAGTTGGTTGGCTGTAGTTCAAGGAACTAGGAAAATTTCAAAACAATATTCGACTCCCAAAGTCTTTTTGGTCACATTTGAGTTATACCTACAAAAAAGCCAAAATTCATATCAGAGTTGTATTTGTAACTCTTCTTAGATTCCACTGACCTCTGTGTTTAGCATTACTTGCCATAGATTTAAATCTACCTCAGGCTTATAAACATTCTTCTACATACAGTATAAGTATACGAGTAGATATTTATACCTAATATGTTTAATTCATTTTAAAAATTCACCAAAGAAAATTATCCTATTCTATTCCAGATACATACAGAGGAGGGCAAATTGCATTTTGGATGATTCTCATATGAATGACTAACATTAGTTGAGTTTTTCATACTCATCTCATTTAATCATCAAAGAAAAAATAGAAAGTAAATTTGTTATCTCCATTTACAGTAAGGAAGCCAAGGCACAGAAAAGCTAAATAGCTTCCCTGTATTAATCGCTTGATCTGCTATAACAAAGTACATCAGAGGAAGTGGTTTAAACAACACAAATTTATTTTTTCACAGTTCTAGAGGCTGGAAGTTCAAGATCAAGGTTCTGGAAGATTTTGTTTCTGATGAAGTCTCCCTTCCTTGCTTGCAGAGAGCTGCCTTTTTGTTGAATCCTCACATGGCCTTTTCTTTGTGGTGCATGGAGAGAACGAGAAAGAGAGACAACAAGTTCTCTGGGACTCTTCTTACAAACAAATTAATCTTATCAGAACAGAGCCCCACACTTATGACCTCTCATAACCTTAATTACTTCCTTAAAGACCCCATCTCCCGATATAGCTAGCTTGAAGTTTAGAACTTCAATATATGAATTCAGGCTATAACATCCCTTAAGACTACTTAGCTAATAAATTCTAGACCATTATTCAGATCCAGCTGTCAGACACCAAAGCCTGAGCTCTTAACCAAATTTACACAACTTTTATTGTGCTCCTTACAACCAAGATTTTATTGGATGTTAAATAGATTAAGAGCCAATTAAGGCATTTAAAAAGTACCAGTGCAAGCACATCTTATTGTATTTCTCTTTTTCCAGTTTTATTATTCTAAGGAAGAAACTGTTCCTGTGAATATTTTCCCTAACTTCAAAATTTTCCCCTATTTTTTATAAATACACCTATATAAATACATCAATAGTCTACAGTTGTCACTAAGTTGTCAAGATTTAATCTAGTATCTAAAACATAGCAAATATCCTTTGTCGCATATTGCTGTATGTATGCTATAAGTTGTGTCTAATTGGATACTTCATTTTTTAATGTGATGAATATTGCAACATAGTTTTTCAGTTTAACTGTAATTGTCATCATTGACAACTGTATTTTTTTCACAGAAGTATATAATTGCCTTTATTTCTGCCAATTCTTTCAGTTTAAAAATAAAAGCATATTTATTCCTACAACTAACATATCATTGGTTCTCATTTGTAGAAGTCATTTAAAAACACATAAATGAGCTTATTATAAGCTTATTAGAACACAAATAAGCTTACAGGAAAAGCCTAAGAGCCAATCACCATTATTTCATGGTTAAACCAAATCACTCTTCATACTCTATGAATACTATTGACTACCTTCAACTCCTTTGGTAATTTTTACCTTCATAATTCGAGACACATTCACTAATAAAATTGGCATTTACAAGTGGAAAAACATCCCATGCTCATGGGTTGGAAGAATCAACATTGTAAAGATGTCCATCCTACCTAAGGCAATCTACAGATTCAATGCAATACTCATCAAATTACCAGCACCATTTACTGAATAGGTTTTCCTCTCCCCAGTGGTAGGTGGTGGAGGCTTTGTCAAAGATTAGTTGGTTGAGAAATTGAGGTTTTGCTTCTGGAATCTCAATTCAGTTCCATTGGTCTATATGCCTGTTCCTGTACCAATACCAAGCTGTTTTGATTATTGTAGCTTTATAGTAAAGTTTGAAGTCTGGTAATGTGATACCACCTGCTTTGTTTTTTTTTGCTGAGGATTGTTCTGGCTATTCTTGGT
>CAUYQG010243678.1:0-11895 GCA_963574415.1 Tarsius wallacei
ACCCTGGAGGTCAGTGGATCTGGAAGGTCCCTGATGGCACAACGGCAAGGGCGAGAAACAGGGTTCAGGGATGACAGCCACCACTTCCCAGCCTGGGCTCCAATCCCTGGACCAGCTGGACTGCCCTTTGAAAGAGAAGATATTCTGCATGTGTGTGCATGGTGGGAGCAAAGTGGCCTGAAATACGCCCCAAGCACAGGCCTTCTGGTGTCCTGAGCCCTCCTGAGCATTGGGCTGCCTTGAGGCTGCCACGTTCTGCCCATGCCTTGCAGGAGATCCTGTGAATTGCAGGAAACAGTGAGGCTGAAGGAAGCGTCTCCCATGGGTCAGCCCCGCGTCCTAGTTCAGGTGGCATCTGCTGAACTCTGTTAAAATCCCAGCTGGGCAGCGTGAGGTGGAAACCCAGGCCTCGAGCTCACAAAGGCTCATCGAGGTCCAGTCTCTCCCCTCATTAGCTCTGCAATCTGCGGCAGGTGTCTGAACCTCTCTGGGCCTCCATTTCTCATCTGCTAAATGGGGTCCTAGCATGGCCCCATTCGTGTAAGGGTTGACTGTGAGTACTGGGTGCCTGAGGTGTGTTGGAGGCCTGCGGGGTGACATCTAGCACCAGCCTGCCTTCCCTCCTCTCCCCCGCCCCCAAGCCAGGAAAGACCTGACTTTCTTTCCCCCTTCCCAGCTGGATACTCAGGCCTCTCACACCCTGCCAGTTGCCCTCCCTCCCATCCCAGGCCAGGCTCTGACAAAGCAGAGACTGGCTGATGGTCAGAGGCAGGAGACCTGGCCAGAGCCAGAGCAGCCCTGAGGCTGGCACTGCGCTCTGTGTGTCCACAGCAGGGTCTCTGCTGGCTGCCAGGGCCTGGACTGAGGCCGGTTAGAGAGAGGCTCACCCACAGGAGGGTTCCTCATCTTGTTCCTCAGGAACCTGCCAGCCTATGGGCCCCTAGCCTTTCTGCCACCACCTCTGGCCAGCATACCCACTATGTACCCCTAAACTAGCCAGACTGGAGTAGGGCCGGTAACGAACCACACACTTGCAAGCCAGGCTGGGCCGAGGCAAGGAAGGAAGTCTGCTCCTCACATCTGTGCCCCGAGCCCCACTCTCGGCCCATGGGAGCCGCCATGACAGAGCCCCAGGCTGGGGAGACTGGGAGGAAGAGGCTTCTGCCCAGACCTCACCCATGACAGGCCTCAGGCTGAGCAACTGGGAATACAGGCCATGCTCGCCGTTCCACGGAACAGACCCATTCACATCCCTTTCTGTCCAGGAGTAACCCACGGGCCTGGGCCGTGTGGCTGTGCTGGGGCCCAGAGTTCTGTATTTAGTGACATTTCTACATAGAACATGTTTTATTCTTTTTAAGTAAAAGGAAAACTAGCGCCCTTTTCAGTGCAAGGAAATAGTCTTGTATGTATGAGCCAGGACACCCTCCTCGTGAGACACTATGGTGGTGAGGGGACAGAGCTCAGATGCCGGGGCCAGGCCCTGGGTCAGAGCCCAGCTCTCACAAGCTGTGTGGCCTGGGCCAGGGCTGTCCCTCACTGCGTCTCAGTTTTCCTGCCTGTAAGATGGGGGTGACAAGAGCACCTGCCCCACTAGGTTGCCAGAGGACCACACAGGCTGATGCACAGGACACCCTTGGAAGAGCATGTGGTATGTGACAGGCGCTGCGGATAAGGTTTGCTAGATTTTCTGGAAACCCCACGTGTCATTGACGGATGGGAGAAAAGAAGCAGGGGGATTTTGGGGGAGAGAGGATAAGCTAGTGGCAAAAATAGATGACCCCCCCAGATAGGGGCATTTGATTGTGGTGTTATCATGCGGTCTCTGTGTCCTGACGTGCACTCATCGGGCCTTGGGCTCCCAGGGCTCTGAGACACACATGCACCGTGCCCCCTGGGGCCTCCACCCCAGGGCCTCCACCCCAGGCACCGTGGCCCTACGGACCTGCTCTCGATCCCGGCCTCCCTCCTGGCAGCCCTCCCTCCTCACTGCTGTCCTGGGGATTAAGTGAGCAAGTTGGTGCCCCACGCGCCAGCTGGTACGCTCTTAATGAACGTCAGCACGTGTTGCTGTTAGGACTTATCTCAGGCCACCAGGCTTTTCTGGCCATTCTTTTCTCTGCATCTGGCATCTGAGGCTTTCCTCAGAACCTTCCAGGGTGTGATCGATAAAGGCTGCCGCTTTATTGTGAGTTGATTTGGAGGAAGGCGGGTGGGAAAAGCCCTCACCCAAGGGTTATCTGAACCTCGCATTGTCCATGGAAGCAAAAGTTTGTCCCGGGAGGGGAAGTCTTCCCCTGTTTCTATATAAGGCTCAGCTAGAGATACAGCACACACAGACATATAGTGCATCAGTGACAAAACATTGCTGGGAGCAGGAGGACAGCTACCAAAAAATGTCTAGAAAGTTCCTTGGGGAAGGGAGGTGATGAAAACAAGATTGAGAAGCACTGAATTCAAAACGTTACGGAGTTTCGGGGTCATAGGACAGAGAATGAGCCTTGAGATCCCAGGACTATCCCTCTGCCCAGCCCATACAAGCACCCTTAGGCCTCCCCTGTGGGCAGTGCTGGGTGCCGGGGAGGTATCTGACAGCAGCACCCCCAATGCAGGCCATTGACAAGGGTTCAGGTCACCTCTCCTGCCAGACTCCCTCCTTCTGCCCCATTCAGGTCAGGGTCCAAGTCTGCCTCCATATGAGCCTGGCACCGGTGCACGTGCTGGTCCACGGGACGGGGCCTAGCCTACAATCCCTCCCACTCTGGAACAAGCCCCAGCCCTGGGCTTTGTCACTGGTCTGGTCCCAGTGTGCGCCAGGTCTTCAGCTCACCCATCCTCCCCCGGGCACCAGCCTTTGCCAGGCTCAGGGCCCAACATGGAGGATGCTGAGATGTGGCTCGGCCCCTCCCTGGGCTGGAACAAGTGAGATGTGTGCACAGGAGCACAGGATAGGTCTGCAGTCGGTGGGGGCTGCTCCAGCGGCCACCCACACTCCCTGTGTGAGGGTTTAAGCTCTGGACCCCCAGTGGTGCCAGGCCTGCCTTGGGACAGTCCATGAAAACTGATTTTCAGCAAAATCCCTAAAGCGAAAGAGATCAGGAACCCAGGTCATTGTTTATAAACACAATCAGAACAGGCGCTTGGGAGAGAGTGCGGGTCGTGGCCTTGGAAGCACCTGAAGTCAAATCTCAACCACCATTGACTGGTGGAAAATCACAAGACATCTCTGAGCCTTAGATTTCTTCATCTATGAAATAGGGGCCATGTATTCTCAGAGTGAACTCGCGTGCCCGCGAGGTCTCTGGATCCTCCGGGCTTTTGGGGGAAGGAGTTGGCAGAAACACTTGCTCTTTACAAGCTGCAAGTAGGTTGGGAAGCAGCCCTGTTGACCCCACAGGAACCACCTGAAGCTGTCACTTTCTCCAGCTGTGACCCCTCCGTGGTGCGACCCCATGGTCACTTCAGTGAGTTGCTTAAGTAATTTGGACTCACACAGGGTCCCTGGGCAGACCCCTTGAGGCAGGGTGCTTGGTGCAGGCCCTGATGCCCAGGGGTGCTGAGTGAGTTGCGGCTGTCCTTGTCACCAGTGCGAGTACTGTTTCTACTGTAGGACGGTCGTCTTCCCAAGGGCAGACGGGCTGGAACACTCTTGTGCCTGGCTTAACCTGACCCAGAATCCCTGGTTCTGCGTCCCACCTGCCTCTTCCTGGCCGTGTGGCTGACTCTGAGTGACAACTTACCTCTCCCGTCAGCATTGCGTAACACAGGAGGAAGGCTCCTCATGAAAGCGTTCAGGGAGGTAAAATGATCAGCCTGTGGCACTTTTTTCTCTTGCTCTAATTGAGGTCCATTCCCCCTTCCTCACCCAAGTAAGTGTTGGGCTCCACTAAGATCTCATTTGCAGTCTATCAGGGCTGATCAGGGCTGGTGAGAGCCAGGGGTCTGCCATCAGAAGCCTGGATTTGATTCTCATCAGACACAGCTGTGTGAGCTTGAACCATTGGCTTAACCATTGGGCTTCAGGTTTCCCCCGTCTGTTAAATGGGGCCAATCATACTGACTTCACTGTGCTCTTGCAAAGAGGAAGTGAACCGAGATCAAACTCCTAGCATACGGCAATGCATGTACAAAATGTTGGTGAAACCGTAGCTGCTGCTGTTATGATGATCATCATTGCTGTTATTACTGTCATTAGCATCGAATAAAAAAAAGAAAAGCTATTGTCTGGAATCAAGAACAAAAGTACCCCCAGGGTTGACCCAAACTACGAACAGGACGGAATTTTTATCGGTGTGAATCAGTCTATAGATTCTCCACTCAATTCTGGTCAAAGTTAACAGTGGCTCTGCAGGCTTCACCAAAGCCCTCCATACTGGTTTGCCAGAACTGCCATAACAAGCGACCTCAGACTTCGTGACTTAAACAACAGAAGTATATTTTCTCTCAGCTCAGGAGACCAAAGTCCGGGGTCCAGGTGCCAGCAGGGTTGGTTCCTCCCGGGGCCTCTCTCCTTGATGTACAGGTGGCCACTCCCTCCCATGTCCTCCAGTGGTCTTTCCCCTGCGTGTGCACACCTTGGGCATATCTGTGTGTCCATACCTCCTCTTATAAGGACACCATCAGCAGCCTCATTTTAACTCGGTCACCTCTTTAAAGCCCATGTCTCCAATACAGTCACATTCTGAGGTACTGGGAAGTTAGAAGCTCAAGGTGTGAGTATGAGGGCACAGTTCAGCCCGTAGCAGCCCCCAGCGGATCTAAAGGGGGCATGAGCCAGGAGGGTAACGTCCTGGGCGCCTAGCCCGCTGAACCCTCGGTTGCCACGTGGGCATCTCTGGACAGCTTCTGTGAGTGAGACCTGTGGCTGTGCGTTCTCGGCCTCCTGAAGTTGAGGGGAGTGAGCAGCTGGTGCCTCTGACTCCCTGCCAAACTTGCATCCCCCGGTTGGGGTCCATCCCACACAGTGCATCATAAACCTCCTCTTGACCACACCTAACTGTCCCCTCTCTCCTTCTAGGTCGGACTATGATGACTGGAGACCATCCCTGGCCAGTTTGCTTCAACCCATTCCATTCCCCAAAGAGTAAGTGCCCCATGCCTCTCTGGAACCCTCCGACCTGTGAGAAAAACCCTAGTTGTCCACCGAGGCCTTAGTGGGGAACCAGTCGTTTTATGGGACACACCAGGTCACGGTGGAAAGACCCTGGAGATGGCGGTCCCGGCTCTGCTGCGTCCTCATCTGTGGAACCCCTGGGGAGGCACGTCTCCCTCTTCTAAAAGATGGGAAAACTAGGAAAGCAGGGAAACGGCAGGAGCTGCCTCCTGGCATGTTACAGATCACCGAGCTAAGAGCGCACCAGCCCTGCCCACGGCGCCTGGCACACACTGACGCTAGCATCTGTTAGGATGCCCCTGATGGGAGTGGTAGAACCCGCTGTCCTTCTTGCGAGGGGATGGTGGAAATCAAAGGGCACTGCTCACCGTGGTGAGATGCGGGAACGCTCTCTTGCACTATCACGAAGCATCACGGGTGTCTGGCCAGAGAGGGACTCTCTGTGTCTCTCATCAGCCCTCGGCCCAGTATTAAATAGATTACAGGAAGAGAGGGAGAGTGCTGTCTGGTGGGTCATGGCCTGTGGAGAAAGCTTTGTCTCGAGATGCCTCCAGGCCTCTCTCTGTGTCAACAGCTTGGAAGGAGCCAGGCCTTGGGAGGCGCTGGGCCCTCTCTGGAGCCCATTACCGAGCCTGTGTGTGCAGCACTGCCCTGCCAGGGCATATTACCTGCGGTAATTGCCCCATTTGCTGGCCTGGCCGTCCCCGAGGGCCCCAGCACTCTGAGACCAGAGAAATCCGACTCCTGAGAGGCGCCGCGGTCTCAGAAGAGTAGTGGCGTCATTGGCCGCAGCCCCTGTCCCCATGGGCCTGGGACACTCTTGGCAGTAGCCCATGATGCAATTCTCGTGGAAGAATGGTCCCGGAGTGCCACTGATGTGCGTGGTAATGAGTGCGGCTGCGTTAATTGTGGAACAATTAACGAACACACCTGGGGCCCCAGGCCCACACGCTCCTGAATGCACCATGCACTGGGTCGGGCCCCTCCTGGTTACAGGTGTGGGCATGGAGGCTCTGGGGCATGGGGGGCTCCATCTATTCACATTACTGTGATCTGTGGCCTCCTCAAAGGAGGCCTTTGTGTTGGAGCTTCGAGCAGGGACAAAATGTCAGCATTTCATTCTCAACTTCCTCTTCATTCTCTGAATCAGACATCAAGTCTAGACGGCAGGAAAGTCTTTGGAACATTGTGCTGTTTCCGAAGCGCCCTGCTAACGGCCGTTTTTCCTCTGTTTTTGTTACAGAGCTCTCGCACATGAGAAGTTCACCAAGTGAGTATCCGGGCACCGCCCTGGTTACCCTCTGACATGCGTGGCCCTGTCCGGAGGTTCCTTCTCCCTCTGCCAGCCTCCTCTGGCCCCTTCTGGTGGCACGCACATTCTGGGAGGCAGTCATGGCCCCTCTTGGCAGTTCTCCTGTGATGCGTGTCCCAGCCATCTGGCACCTCCCTGATCCGTCAGCCCGCCTGGCTCCCTGACCTGTTCCTTCTTGACACCGGCCCCCTTCCCACCGTGCTCCCCACCTGGCCAGACCCTGGAATGACCCCGCCCGCCTCGTCTCTTCCAGGGAACTGAAGTATGTGATTCAGAGGTTCGCTGAAGACCCCCGGCAAGAGGTAAGGCCTTTCTTTATGGGGATGGTAGGATGCGCAGGGGCCTCTCGGAGGCCTTCTGGGGCTCTGGCAGGGGCCTCCATGTCACCAGCGGGCATTCAGAGCAGTTTACAAAGGCTCGTTGCCTTGTGCATAAACACAGCCCCGCCCTGGTGCCGGAGCCCGGCCGATGATGTCAGTGTTTTACTGTAAACTCAGGCTAACCAGAGGTGGTTTTCCACTGGCTGGTTCTCCACACAGCCCAGGCCTTGATTTCGAGGGGGTGGGGGGCTGGCATGGGCGCCCCCAGCCAGCTCCGAGATGGCATTTTTGATCCCGGATGGCTCTGCTGTTGTATGAGTCTGCAGGCAGAGGAAGGAGTCTGAGCCAGTGTCTGAGCCTGGCTTTTGTTTCCCGGGCACTGTGGCCAAGGGCTTCCCTGAGGGACTGCTCTGTCCCTCACGGCAGCTGGACTTCCAGGAGAGGGCGACTTCCACCACCCAACACAGCCCATGGCGAGAGCACGGACGAGGCAGCTGGGAATCCTAGCCTTTCACCTGCCATTGCCAGCTGCCCTCGGCTAAGTGCTTCCCCTGGGTCAAGCCTGCTCGTTTTCTCATTTTGTCCCTACATGACCCGTGGGTGCATTCTGGTCTTGTCCCCATGTTAAACCAGAAGTGCCCTCTCAGAGTTGACAACGTTGATGCTAGATCACAGCCGCAGTGTTGCACAGCTGGGTCACAGCCCGAGTGGGATTCGAACCCAGGAAGCTAACTCTGCAGCCGTGCTATCACCAGCTCGCTGTGCGGCGATGTGCCCCAGGGGCTCACGGCCCGCTTCTCTGTGGTGTGGCGAGGGGTGAGAACAAACCTGGACTTTTGTGCCCCCCGCAGAGTGGGGTAAAGGGGGCATAGGACAGAGCGAGTTACTCTCTGGGGAACCATCTGGGGAGGCTTCCTGGAGAAGGTGGTACTGAAGGCGTTGGACTTAGCTAAGCTGGTCTGTGAAACTTGACCTTGGTCTGGGAAGGTCAGTGCTGGGCAGGAGGGTGGGGCGTGGGGCTGAGAAAGAACGTGGGACATATTGCAGGTCTCTGTGCCCCAGAACCCACAGGCTGTCAGCCTCCAAATCTAGAAGTTCTAGCGCTGTGAAGCAAACTCCCCACTGCACCCTTCACCGTTCCAGCTCCCTAGGTCTCGGGGGGCCAAGAATCTGCATTTTGAACAAGCATTCCAAGTGACTCTGGTGTGCTGGTCTCCAGGCCACACCATAAAACCTAGTTTTAGAAGGATCTAGAAGGATCCAGTTCTAAAACACCAAGATTCTAAACACCGATTCCGAAAGCAATCTTCAGACACGGTGGGAAAAGCCAGCATGTTGGATAGGATGCTCCCAGATGGTCGGGCGCCAGTGACTGTCCCCATTCTTCAACTTCAGTCATCCCTCGCCTGTGAAGTCAGTCTCAGAATTCCCCTGGAAAGTGAGCCTTTATTTCAAACACAGACTTTGGAGTTGGGAGAATAAAAGTGGTCCCAGCTGCTTCCCAGAGTGGAGAGGCACAGCCAGTGCTGGAGGGAATTTCCAAGGGGGGACAAGCGTGCGGCCCGGATCCCACACGTTCGGAAGGCCGGCTGGCCGAGGCTGCCTCAGGCTCGGGCCCTTGCTCTGTCGGCCTCTTCTTTTGTTTTCTCTGCCAGTTCCCTTTTTCTCCTGCCCTTTCCCTCCTCACTCTTTTTTCTCTCCTCTCCTCCCTCTTCCCTCCTAAATGAAGCCAACGCTGTTTTCTTTTCCATTCTCTGCTTCGTTTGAATAGCATGTTATATATACTCTTGGTCCTGATTTCTTTGAAGTAGATATGTGAACCCTTGATATCCTTTCAACTCAGAGAGAAAAATAAAAGCCCACTGCCTTTGTTTCTGTTTGTGTGCGTGGGGGTTGTGATCAGTTTAATATCTGTGAGTGACTTGGCAGTCCTTCACTCCTGAAGATAGCAATCGGGAACTTCTCTCAAGCTTTCTCCCAAGGATGGAGAGGAGGAAAGGCAAGGCCTCTGTATTTCTCCCTCTCTCTGTTTCTCTGTCATCACAGCAGGGGCTGAAGTGGATGTTGAATTCCCCCCCATCATGCAAGCACATGTGTGCACACGTGTATGTTCACATGCACAAACACGCCCACCCAGGCACACACACAGCTCCAGGAAGGGTCTGAACGCTATGCTTTGGAGACTGATACCCCCCATTCTGGACAGAAACTCAGAAGGAGGTGGGGATGAAACCGAACAAGAGAGAGGGTAGTGCATCCCGGGAGAGAGAGGGGGACACACCCCCAAAAGTGAAGCAGGAGAGTCGGGGATGAGGACGGCAGGCGCCCCAGAGGAGGAGCAGTGTGGAGGCAGCAGAACCCCAGAGAGAGAGGGGAGGAGTTGACAAAGGGCAGTGAGCAAGAGCGAGGCATTGGAGATGCAGAGAGGAAAACGGAGAACCAGAGACGAGGAGGCGCCCTCTCCATGGCACAGCAGCAGGGGGCTGATCCAGGCAGCGACTTGGGGGCAGCCGCCATGCCAGGGCCTGCCCTTCCCCCAAGAACTGGTGGCAAATGGCCAGAGTTCCCCGGTGTGTAGAGGTCACGGTGTTTGATGTTTCCCAGAAGGCCTTTCCATGGAATCGGATGGAAGGCTGCGAGCTGCCAGGTGAAACAGTTGAATAGGCCTCTTGACCGGGGGACCTGCCCAGGCTCTCACATTCACATGTGCAGGTGATGGCCGCTGCTGTCACGGGGTCTGCATGGACTGACTGACGTGTCTCCCCATCTGCAGGTCCACTCATGCCTGCTGAGCGTGCGTGCTGGCAAGGACGGCTGGTTTCAGCTCTACAGCCCTGGCGGGGTGGCCTGTGATGATGACGGGGAGCTGTTTGCCAGCATGGTACGTGCGCCCCTCCAGGGCAGCTGTGGGTGGGCCCCAGGATCTGCACCCAGCAAGAACAATCGCTGGGCCAGCACAGGGTGTCGGGACGATCACGATGCCGAGTGTGAGGAAGGCAGTGATAGCCGCAGCTGTCGCTTACTTGTGTCTTACCTGAACCAGCTCCACGCCAAGTACCTGACATTCCCAGGTACACTCGGTCTCATGCATTACTATCTTACAGACGAGGCAGCTGGAGGCTGAGGCGTTAGTGCCCAAGATAACACAGTCAGTTGTCATGGTTATGTGATGTACATAGGACTAGGTGCCCAGCACACAGCAGGGATTCTAGAAGGCACTGAACATTCGCCAGCTCATCTAATTTTTTTTTTTTGAGTTGGAGACTTACTCTGTCACCCAGGCTGGAGTGTAGTGGCACACTCATGGTCACCACAGCCTTGGCCCACTGAGCTCAGGTGATCCTTCTGCCTCAGCCTTCCAAGAAGCTGGAACCACAGGCGCGCACCATCACACCTGGCTAACGTTTTCATTTATTGTAGAGACAAGGTCTTACCAAGTTGCCCAGGCTGTGATCTAATTTTTACAATGAGGTGTCAAGGTCAGGATGACCGTCTCCACCTTAACAAATGGCCTGAAGTCACCAAACTGATAACGCATCTTCTGGTACTTCTGGTACTTTCTTTGTGCCGGGCACTGTGTCCAACACTACCCTTTTTAATCTTCACTGAAACCCTATTGCTTCATTGCAGCTGTGCTGAAACAGGCCCAGAGAGGTTCTGTGACTTGCCTGAGGTCACACAGGCCTTTGTTTCCAAGTCCTTCCTCGGCCAGGCCACACACCCGCTTCCAATAGTAAGGGACATGGGCTTCTTCTCCCTGGGCAGATATTCCACCCAAGTGACTGGCAGCTTCAGCTACTCTTGCTGATAAACCAGCATCATTCACTGGTCATTCATGCTGTCAGGCTCAAGCCTGAGTCCGAGACTTCTCAGCTAGGAGCTAGCTTGTTGACCACAGGCTGGTCTCTGCAAGCTCCCGCTTCTGTAAATCCAGTGTAGCAATGGCCTCCCAGGTTTCCATAACAACGGCTGCGATAGTAGATGCCGTGGATGCAAGGTGCTCAGCGGGCCCACACGGTTGGTGCTCGGAAGTGACCGCCGGGCATGGGGTCAGGGCCAATAGCGAACTTTGTAGAGATGACCGTGCAGTGACAGGTCGAGGCACTGCCCCCGGAGCCGTTCCTGAGGGGCTTATTTCTAGGCCCTTTCCTTCAGCCCCCTGCAGCCTTTGCTGGCCCCTTGGGAGGCGCCCCATGCACCCAGGAATGTGCCTTCCTTGCCTGCCCACGCCGCCTCCTTGCGCTCAGTCCCCTCAAGGGTTCTCCTCTGATGTCACAGTGTCGCCATGGCAACGCTCCGGGTCCCCCCACCCCACGATGCTGGCGGCTTCCCAGCCTGGGAGATTGCATGTGTATGCCAGAGTTGTTAATGAGAGAGTGGAAAACACACAGACTCGGGAGGGAAGTGGGCAGCACCGGGATGGAAAGGCGCTGTTTCCATGGAGACGCATGGTGAGGAGGCCGTCCCCGGACTATGCTGCCGTCTCCAACCACCGAGGGGCAGCTGCCGTCGTGGGAAGTTGGAGAAAAGCCAGTGGGATGCCCGGGCCTCCCCCTCCCCTGAGGTCCCCACCCCCCACACACCAGAAGAAAGACCGTCCAGCACGTGACACAAGAGGGAACACAGCTTGCCAGTCCATGGGTTTCTGGAGCAGGCGACTTCCCAAAACACCCTTAGGAGCTCACGGTGGGCTTGGCAGGGGCAGCAGGGCCCCATCACGTCCCCTGCCCCACATGTGGGAACCTCCCAAGCGAGGGCCGCCCAGAAATTTCCGCCTGGTTTCAGTGGTGCCGGGAATTGAGAGGACCCAGTGCTGCAGACCCCCAAGGGGAGCTGGGGAGGAGCTTCGGTTGCCATCTTTAAGTGTACGGTTCAGTGGCATTAAGAACGTTCCCATTGCTGTGCGGTCTTCGTCACCATCCGTCTCCAGAACTTTCTCATCATCCCACACTGAAATTCAGCATCCTGAATGATGCCCTGTCCGTCCGCCCTCCCCCCACCTCCCCACCACCCCGGCGGCCAGTTTTACTTCCTATGAATTTCCTAGTCCAGGTACTCCATTAAGTGGAGTCACATATACATTGTGTGCTGGGCTCAGGGGGGCTGGACCTGCCTCTGCCTCACCCCACCCCCCCACCCCCTGCCCAACC
>CAUYQG010243680.1:0-12528 GCA_963574415.1 Tarsius wallacei
GTAGTTCCAGCTACTTGGAAGGCTGAGGCGGAAGGATCGCCGGAGCCCAGCAGGTCGAGGCTGCGGTGGCCGGGAGCGGCCACTGCACTCCAGTCTGGGCGACAGAGTGAGACTCCAACTCAAAAAAAAAAAAAAAGATAAAAATCCTACAATTCGCAACAACATGGATGAACCTGGAGGACATTGCGTTAATCAAGGGACAGAAAGGCAAACACTGCATGATCTCCTTTATATGTGGAATCTAAAAAAGTTGAACTCACAGCAGAGTAAAATGGTGCTTCCCAGGGGCTATAGGGTGTGGAGGGGAGATGTTCAAGAGATACAAAATTTCAGTTAGATAGGAAGTATAAGTTCAAGAGATCTATTGTACAATATGGTGACTACAGTTATAACAACATATTGTATTCTTGAAAATTGCTCTAAGAGAGTAGATTTTAAGTGTTCTTACCACAAAAATGGTAAATATGTGAAGTAATGTACTATTAGTTAAATTATGCCATTCCACAATGAATATATTTCAAAATATTATGTAAACAATAAACACAATTATTCGTCAATTAAAAAAATAAATTTAAAAATGTTTAATGAGAAAAAAATAATACAGATTAGCAAAGACGAAAATAAAAATCATCCACAAATTCATCAATCAGAGATGGCCATGGGTAGCATGATATGAAAAATAATTCTTACCTTTGTAAGGTGTCCCCACAGTTGTTGCATATACATTCTTTTCATACTTCTTCAAACGGTCTTCTAAATTGTGAATCTAAAAATAACAAATAATCAAACTATATCATACGGAAACCATATGTAAGAAAAAAGGATTGCTGTAGCTATTTTTTTAATGCTTTAGAGAGAATACAGGCAAGTAAAATTAAAACAAATGGTTTCTTAGCTATGACACCCAAAGCACAAACAACAAAAGAAAAAATACATAAGTTGGACTTTACTAAAATTAGAAATTTGTGTGCATCAAAGGAAGTGAAAAGACAATCTACAGAATGAGAGAAAATATTTGCATATCATACAGCTGATAAGGGACTTGTATCCATAGATTAGCCACATTAGAATACTACTCGGTGGGAGAAAGGGGAAAAAAAGAAAAAAACAAAGAATAGTATTCGAACTTTAGTAAAGAGCACTTACAACTCAACAAAAAAAGACAACGCAACTGAAAAATGGGCAAAGAACTTGAATAGACATTGCTCCAAAAAAGACATACAAATGGCCAACAGGAATATGAAAACATGTTCACCATCACTGGTCATTGGAGAATGCAACTTAAAACCATGATGAGATACCACTTCATACTGAGTAGGATGACAATAATAAACAAATCAGTTGGCGAGGATATGGAGACACTGGAGCCCTTATAGTTTGTTGATGGTAAGGTAAAATGGTACAGCCACTATGGAAAAAAGTTTGGCAGTTCCTCAAAAGTTAACCATAGAATTACCATATGATCCAGTAATTCCACTCTTGTGTATGTACCCATAAGAACTGGAAACAGATGTTCAAAACAGACTTGAGCACAAATGTTCCTAGCAATACTGTTCACTAAAGATAAAAAGTATAACCAACCCAAGTGTCCATCAACTGATAGATGGATAAACAAAATGTAGTATATCCATACAATGGGATACCATTCAGTCATAAAAAGGAATAAAGTATTGATCTACGCTACAACACGGATGAATGTTGAAAACACTATACTGAGTGAAAAAAGCTAGACATATTTATATGAAATATCCAGAATAGCAAATCTATAGAGACAGAAAGTTGCTGGGGGTTGAGGGAAATCAGTCATGGGAGTGACTACTTAATGGGTATGGGGTTTTCTTTGAAGATAATTAATATTCTGAAACTAGATAATAGTGATGGTTGCACAATACTGTGAATGAACTAAACGTCAATGAACTGTGTACCTTAAAATTATTAAAATGGTAACTTTTAGGTGTATCTTCCCACAATAAAAATAACTAACACAAAAATTGTTATGCTAGAATCGTTTTAAAGATCTGAGGAAGTTAAAAAAATTTTAAAGCAGCAATCTTGAAAATAGATGGAAAAAGTTAAACCACTAAGAAACAAAAAAATTAAGTAACATTGGAACTTAGTGCTTGTCTTCATGAAATTTTCAAAACTATTATGAAAATTTTCAAACATATTCAAAGAAAGAATAGTTAATGCCTATATACCCATCCATCACCCAGTTTCAACAATTATAAGGAAATTTTTTTGTCTGTAGGAATAAGCACTGAAAAATCCCTGGAGATTTAGCCTTCAAACTCAGCCTTGTAACTTGAGTCATTATCTCTTCAGAATTTGGAAAAAGACTTTCCTAAAGATTATGCATCACATATACAGATGTGTGCACACTGTACATCCTTAAAGGTGTGCACACATGGTCCCATTTAAATCAAATTATGTATACTGTCCATGGATAATAGATGGACAACCATATTATATTAGGCAATTTAACCACTTGGAAAAAAATACCAAAGATTGATGTCAATGTATTTCTCCTCTGACAAAGACAAAAAAACCCTACTTTTTAGATTTAAAATATTACAAATTATACAAACACAAATTGTTATCCAAAATGTTAAGCACTAGAAATAAAAGAATTCAAATGCTCTTGTTTAAATATATGTGGTCATTAATTCACAGAGATAGCCTCTAGTACTTTTGGGTTTAGACATAAAATTTCCTGTATAAAGCAAATGAATGTCTAAGCCAACTATTAAATCAGTACTAACTCCATTGCTTTTTTAAAAAATTAGCTGACATTTAAGTGCATGCTAACATAAATTTAGTTCAAAACAAAAGGGCCAAACTAGGCCTATACCTGTTCTCGGAACTCTTGCTCTTTCAATTTTGAATCACTGATCAGAGTCGTCTTCTGTGCTAGTTGTGTCTGAAAAAACAAAATGTCAGATCTGAAATGCATATGGGTTTCATTACTGCCCAGTCACATTTCTGTACTGCTTGTAAATTTTTCCTTGTTAAAACAGTCTCCTAATAAAATTTAAAAAATAAAAATAATAAAAATAAATTTAAAAATTAAAAAGTCTCCTTATGTTTCAACCTATAACAGAATGCTCCTAAAATGCACAACCTTCAGTCAAATTCAAAGAAGATCTTGTCTTACCTGTAGCTCCATAACTGTTACCTAAAAATGGGAAAAAAAAGTAAGTGTATACAATAAAATATGGAAGTAAAAAACAATAAAACAAAGCAATAAGAAGGAAATAAGAAGTCAGTGTTATAGACTCAAGGGAGTGGTCATAGTTGAGGTAAGGCAACATTAAATATATCCTTTTAAACAAATGGTCTATTTTGCTACATAAAATATACTCTAAATACATACAAATATAGGTAAACACAAAGAAAAAAACCTGAGGGTCACCCACCAAACTTCTAACAATAATTACCACTTGGGAAGGGTAGGTGCCTACTTAGGAGGTTTTTATTCTCTGTAATTTCTGTACTACCTGGTTCTTTTACAACAAGAATATGTTTGTATGTTATTTGTATAATTTTAAATAATTAAAGGTATTTACATCTATTTAAAGCACATAGGCTCTTTAGGAAAATTTCTAAAGCACTATTTGTAGGAATCTAACTCTGAGCTATGATCACAAATTATTTTTCATGAAATGCAACACTGGCATGCAATTTAAGATATCTAGACAAATCAAAGATACTCAAGAAGGGAAAGGTTAAAAATTCATGAAGAGTAAAATTTAAAATATTTTTTAGAGTAGAAATAAAAATTAAGGATATTTTCTCTCCTTTGTACATAAAATAAAACTCAGAAATTCTTCTGAATATTAATTTCACAATGTTTCAATACTCTATGGCATCCTAACACAGGTCAAAATGTCACTATATGCAACATTAAAGCATATTTTGATATCAGGAAAAAGTTCAGGTGAGGCAGTGAAATATATCTATTTGCTCATAGGAAGTACTATTTTATAGTATCTGAAATATTCAAGCATTGACTAAAATTTAAACAAAACTAACTTAATAGCTATTAAAGAAATAGAGGGCTGCGTTCGGTGGCTCAGCCTGTAATCCCAGCACTTTGGGAGGCCAAGGCAAGTGGACTGCCTGGTCCCACGGGTTCGAGACCAGCCTGGGCAACTTGACGAGACCTCGTCTCTACAATAAATCAAAAATTAGCCGGGCATGGTAGCACGCGCCTGTAGTTCGGGCTACTTGGAAGGCTGAGGCAGAAGGATGGCTGGAGCCCAGCAGGTCGATGCTGGGGTGGTCGTGAGCGTGCCACTGCACTCCAGCCTCGGCAACAGAGTAAGACTCCAATAAAAAAAAAAAAAAAAGGAAATAAAGAAAATGGTCCACATAGCTTGCTCAGTGCTTACAACTGAGATATATCTACCAAGTGGCATAGCACAGCAAGGCTTTTTATAAAGGCCCTTCTCTGTGTTATGGGAAAGTAATCCATGTAATTGGCTATCTAAAAATTTGTTATCTGGTAACTGAAATTCTGAAATCCTCTTCAGGATAAATTAATGAACAGTGTCCACCCACTTTCTCATTACCCTCATGGTTGTCCTGTGAAAAGACCATCCTGATGACTGAGAACATTTTGGGAAATAGAACGATATAGTTTCAGCCTTCTCAAACTGTGGATACGCATTTGTTGGGTGCACAGCGGGACAATAAGCCACAGGGTAAGCATGGTCTAGCTTTCATAGTGTCAATTTTATTTAAAACTGGGATTATAAAAAATGCTTATAGTTCTCTTTGAATTCAGTCCAATTTTCTAAAATCATCTCATTGCATTTACCAAGAAGAAAGATATAAATTGTTTTTCCTAATGGTATAGAACTAAAAACACTTTTATGTGACTACAACTAAGAATATATTATAGAGTAGAATATAATGTTTACATGAATTTTTAGCACAAAATCTAAAAATATCATACTTGCTATGGACCATCTTTGGCTATGCCCCAAGATTATAAGGTTCACTTTCCTCTGCTATTTCTTCCATAGAAAAGACTGAGAAGTCTGGTAGATTGGGTTTAAATCCCCACTGCAACATCTTTGGTGTGAATTCAAATACTTTAATCTTTTTGAACTTTAGTTTCACTGTCTATAAAATGGAGGTAAGACTCTCTCTCGAAAGAGTTTTGCTAGGGTTATATGAGATAAATACGTATGTGTGCTAGCAGGCAAGTCAAATCATAGAAATAGCAATGTTTTCAAGAAACGTGTTGCACACTCAAATTCCTCTCACATTATCACTGCCAAGGTTCTCCTCTTGCTCTAGCTTTTGCTGATATTTCTTCTCCAGCTCCTCAAGTTGAGTCTGTAGGTCCATTACTTTTGCAGTCATTTCTTCTTCACGAGCCTTTAGGACAAAAATAAATGTTAGTTAAAAAAAAAAAAAAAGCAAAAAAACACATTGTGGAGAAGCAACATGGTATAGAGAAAACTAACTCTGTAGGAAAAGTAAAGTTTCTGAGATACACACTATTGTTTGTATCTTAATCAATGTACTCTAAGCACTTTCCTTCATGCTCCACTTTGAACTCCAAGTCCTTTTCAATGCTGCTCACTATTCCTAGGATATCATTTTTCCCACCCTCACTCCCTCTGTCCTCAACCTAAACAGCTCATCAAACTGTTTCTTTCCCCTTAAGATTGAAGCAAAAATTAGGCGTATAACAGAATTGTGACAGAACTGCAATATCAATCCTGCACTTTAAGATTTCAGACTTTTCTATATTGGAATTTTATTTCTAGAAAATACTGATATTTTCTGTCAACCTACAGATCACAAGAAGATGTGAAGTTTGTTTTTTTTTGGTCCCCTTTGGATAGGCTATATAAATAATCAAATGGTCCTTTGTCCTAGCTTAGCAAAACTGCACATCTCCTTTATATCTGCCCCCAAGCCACACCAGTGGTTCTTTGGGGTAAAATGTTCAACTAAAATCTATTTTTGAAAAGAAAAAAAAGTTACTGCCCAAAATGTTCATAACCAACATGATGCTTCCTGTTGCCCTGAACTTTGCCAAAAGCAGACAAGGCTGAATTAGAAAAAGCAATATGTGACTTATTGGGCCAATGATCCTCGTCCTATTTGGCATATATAAATTGTCCTTTCTTCTGTTTCAACTGCCTTCGTAAAAGGCTGCTGACCATCCTTACATTCCTTCATTTCTCTTGGTAATTGCCATGATTTATTGGATAGAGGAACCCAGACCTTTCCTCACTCCCATAAATCTTGCAATAATCTCTGTGCTAAAAGAATACTTGGAATTGGAAAATTGATCTGATTTAAGTAATGAAGACAAGTGTTTGGTGAGTAAGAAACTTCACAGGAAAAACCACCACAAACAGGTATCTGATTTAACAGATACCGACTTGCCAAAAACAAGAAACATCATTCTCAAAAACAAACAAAAACAGATAGTTAGACCTCATGGCACAAAATAAGGCAAAAACCACAGGATACTTGGAAAAATCTAATTTCAAATACTACTTGTCATAAAACTTTCTCTCAACTAAGCAGAGAGCTTAGTAAGTCTCCTTAGATATCTCGTGCAGAGGCACACATTAACCTGGCTTCCGCATCTAAAACACCATCAATCAGAAACTGTAAATACGTTACTGCCCTCTGTCTTGGTTTATTGCTTTTATTCTACCATGGCATTTCCTGTGTGGCTATCTGTGTCAACGTGGTATGGTCTCATTTGAAAGAATCCCCTCTATAGCTACTTAGTTAGACCCAAATTTTAATATGACAATTAGCTGTGTCTGACATTTCCTGTGACAGCTGCGAGATGCCAATCTAAAGGAAGCCCTCTAAGAATTAGAAAAGAATCCTTGATGTGACATTTCTAATTTAAGAAACAGTTCTGTAATTTTCTTTGTAAATGTTTCTAGCCTTTAAAAAAAAGTATTGTTACTTTGAAGTAAAAACAATAAGAAAAACTAGTGAAACTGAATCTTTATGCATAAACAAGAAGATTATGTTTTAAGGACTAGTTATACCAAAGCCAAATCATTACAAAACAGATAATGTTAAAAAGAAGCCAGTGCTGTATCTAATGTAGCTTTGGGAGTTACTCTCCTAGTAAGGCTGCCTGAGGGTAGGAGCAGGGTGTCTGTCAGCTCCCATACTTGTGAGTACCAAACACTCCTTTGAGATGTCACCATATCTGCTTCCCAAATGAATTCTTCCTTGCCTACAATGTGTCACCTCCTCCAAATGTACGAAGTATCTAGTATATGCCAGGTGCTAAGCTAGAGTCTCAAGTCTAGAGATGAACAACAAAATCTGCCCATAAGATGCTTATGGTCTAGGGGAGAGAACAGATTCATTAACACATTCCTGCACATATGTGTGTATGACAAAAATTACACGTAATAAGTAACAAACACAGATTAGTATCAAAGGAACACAGATGCAAGTAATTATGTTGAAGGGATTTGAAAAAAACTAGTAAGTAAAAAAACCATAATGTAGAAAATTATATTCAAAAAGCTATCTTTTGAGTAGGAAAGAAAAAAAAATAATAAACTTCATTTTTGCCTCTGTTTGCATAAGGAAACATTGGAATATTACATAAGAAACTGATGCTTGCCTGTGGAGGAAGAAGGGAAAGGTCGCAAAACACAATGAATAGAAATAGGTATAATTTTCATTACAGATATACCATTCTCCAAGTAGACTTTATATTATGCTTCAAAGTATTATTCTAAATAAAAATTAAAACTTTTTTTAGAAAAAACTGAGAGATGGTAACACCTGCATTAATTCATGAAGCTTGAGAATGTGATTTTAAGCACACAGAAAAACATATGCAAAGGTAAAATATGGAGAAGAACAAGTTACAGTTGAGTTTGGCTGCAGCACAGACTGAACTGAAGGAGATGTCACTGGGAAAAATGGGTAACCACTGAACATAATTAGGAGAGAAGTAATATGATTATACCTTTGTTTCCAAGATAGAAAATAACTCAGAGAAATAGATGAATATGTTAGGGGGAAAAAAACTGCAGCAAGGGGACCAAGTGGGATATTAATACAACAGACCAGACCAGATGAAAGATGGCAGCCAAGACTCTGGCAGAAGCAGTGAAGTTACAAGGAGAGGATTCAATATGATTCAATTAAAAACTACATCAAGAAAGTATGTTAGATACTGTGCTGGAGATATAAGCAGATTTTATGTCCACACATGTTTGTGAATGCATATGTGTGAGGTGCTTAGTGAGGTAAAAGGTGGGACTCAAGGATGACAAAAGTTCCCAGCTTCTTCAGACAGAGAAAGAGTAAGAATGTTACCTAAGATAGAAAATCAGGAGAATGAAATGTCTCTGTGCTCAAATTTGTTATTGACAAATCACAGAACTAATTTTTGTTTTTGTTTTTGTTTTTGAGTTGGAGTCTCACTCTGTTGCCCAGACTGGAGTGCAGCGGCCGCTCCGGCCACCACTCCCGGCCACCGCAGCCTCCACCTGCTGGGCTCCGGCGATCCTTCCGCCTCAGCCTTCCAAGTAGCTGGAACTACAGGCACGCGCTACCACGCCCGGCTGATTTTTTTGATTTATTGTAGAGACGAGGTCTCGCCAAGTTCCCCAGGCGGGTCTCGAACCCGCGGGCTCAGGTAATCCACTCACCTCAGCCTCCCAAAGCACGGGATTACAGGCTGAGCCACTGAGCCCAGCTTCACAGAACTATTTTAATAGATGACAAAAGTATTCTACATTATACAATGTTATCATTCTACAATGCATTTCTACAAAGCATTCTACAATGTCATTAATAAGACAAATCAACGGGCAATCCCCTCAGGTCCCCTCCCACTGTGGGAGCTTTTCTGTACTCTCAGTAAATCCTATTTTCATAAAACAAAAAGACAAATCATCAATCTGTTAACAGCTTTCAGAAGGGTTAAAAAATACTATATAATATATACAAATCCCATTGAAAATGGGAGAATGGTAGAGAGTATGTCTCAGAATCAAAGCAATATGGTGTTTGCTGAGAATTGCTAATATGCCTTTTTAACTGTAGTGTTTGCACTGTTTTAAAAAAATTTCAAGACAGAGAATGTATTTGGGGTGTTTAAATGGAGACCACCTATTTAATTATAAAGTCAGCCCTAATCCTGGCAGTTAAAAGTCTAAGCCTTCACTATCCAATATAGTAGGCACTAACCTGTGGCTGGTGAGCATCTAAAATGTGGCTGGTCCAAACTGAGATAAAATGTAAATACATCATGAATTTCAAAGAATATATATAAATTTTACACTGGCTACATGTTGAAATGGTAATATTTTGACTATATTGGGTTAGTTAACATGTTATTAAAAGTTCACCTATTTCTTTTTACTTTTGTAATGTAGCCACTAGAAAACTTTAAAATGCAATTTAGTCACATTTGTGGCCTGCATTACATTCCTTTCTTTCTTCCTTTTTATTTTTATTTTTTTAAAGAAACAGGATCTTGCCCTGTCACCCAGGCTAGAGTGCAGTGGCAAGATCATAGCTCATTGCAACCTCGAACTCCTGGGCTCAAGGGATCTTCCCACCTCAGCCTCCTAAGTAGCCAGGATTACAGGCACATGCCACCACGCTTTACCAAAAAAAAAAAATTTTTTGTAGAGACAGGGTCACACTATGTTGCCCAGGCTGATTTCAACTCCTGGCCTCGAGTAATCCTCCTGCCCTGGTCTCCCAAGGTGCTGGGATTACAGGCATAAGTCACTGCAGCCTGCCCAGCATTATATTTCTAGCAGACGGTGCTGGCACCAGGAATAGGAAGAAGCTTGGGGAAGAGTCCATGACATTCCCTGGCCCATGTTCCACTTCTTGCCCACCTGCTCGACTACTACAAGCCTGAAGCTTAGAGGACAATTTCCTTAGTTTCCCTAAATACCACAGATTTTCGAGGAGGAAGGATGCCAGAGGGCTTACCTACAGTTACCTATCTTTCTGCTCCCTCACCCCCCCAACTACAGAGGTTTGTCAAGACCCTGAGAAAGTCTATCATCTGCTACCTCACACATCCAAAGACAAAAGAGTAGCTAATAAAAAGGAACTCTAGAACTGCGGTACAGTTTATTCCTAGCAAATGAAGCTCCCTGACTTAATTATCAATGATAAACAACTGCTTATTCATGATAAACAATTCCAAGTTCCTTTCTCAGAAAGAACTTCTTTCTCTATAAAGTAGATGAAGTTAATGAAGAATCACTGCTCTACCACAATGTAGTTTTAGGGAAATTATTTAACTACACTGAACTTGCTTTTCCTTCTGCCAACAACAACAACAAAACCGAGAAGACAGAATTAAACTAGATTTAATGTATCTTCCAATTCCAATATTCTCTAGGCATTCAAGAAGTAATAGTTTGTTTTTTGTTTTTGTTTTTGAGTTGGAGTCTCACTCTGTCGCCCAGGCTGGTGTGCAGTAGCATGCTCACAGTCACTGCAGCCTCGACCTGCTGGGCTCAGGTGATCCTTCCGCCTCGGTCTTCTAAATAGCTAGAACTACAGGCACACGCCACCACACCCAGCTAATTTTTATTTTATTTTATTCTATTTAGAGATGAGGTTTTGCCAACTTGCCCGGGCTGGTCTTGAACCCACGGGCTCAGGCAATCCTCTCACCTCAGCCTCCCAAAGTGCTGGGATTATAGCCATGAGCCACCTCGTCTGGCCAGTAACAGTATTTTTAAACATTTAGCACACATATATACTCTATGAAAAGTAAAAGAAAATGAGAAATTATCTAAATATTTTCAAAATGAAATTTAAAGCTCAAGAATGACAGTAACATTTATAGGTATGTGTCATATCCTGAAATTTTAGTCATTTCAATTAAATTTAAAATAATTATTTTATTTTATTTTTTATTTACTTTATTTTATTTTTTAGTTGGAGTATCACTCTGTCACCCAGACAGGAGTGCAGTGGCTGCTCCCGGCCACTGCAGCCTCAACCTGCTGGGCTCCGGTGATCCTTCCGCCTCAGTCTTCCAAGTAGCTGGGACTACAGGCACACACTACCACGCCTGGCTAATTTTTGATTTATTGTAGAGATGAGTTCTCACCAAGTTGCCCAGGTGGGTCTCGAACCCGTGGGCTCAGGTAATCTGCTCACCTCGGCCTCCCAGAGCTCTGGGATTATAGGCTGAGCCACCAAGCCCAGCCTGAAATAATTATTATTAGAATCTATTCCTGGCCAGACTTTTATTGCTGACATAGTCAATTGAGGCATGATTCTCTGATTTATACATTCTTAATTATCAAATGGTTCTTGACATACAGTAAAATAAGGACTATCATAACTAAAAAAAATCTGTAACCCTACCAAGAATAATTTATATTGTTTTACTTTTGAAAATGTTCTTCAAGTCCAAAGTACTCACTGACAATCATGGTTCATTTTCATGGTATATCTTCATGGCTTATCTTATTCTATAATGGCAATGTGTTATTAGCATATTCTACTAATGCCAACATGGCATTAGTAGAAGAAATACTTTGAAATTATCATCCACTAAATATAAAAGACTGGCTGATCCATTCTATTTTTTCTCATATTTTTTCTCCCTTGAGACCAAGAAAACCCCTGCAAATTGGAGTAAAAAATAAAGATGGAGTAAAGTTAACTAAGCCTCCTGGCAAGATCCCAGCTAACTGAAGCAGCCACATTGAAACACACACTAACTGTCCTATTACTTAGACTTCACCCAAGCACAAGTTCTCAATTGTTAATCTGATTCTCTCACAGTTCAGTTTCAATCTGTGAGGAAGATAAAAAAGAGAATCTAAGCTTCCCTTTAGTAATTCACTTTTGCTTTAATACCAACAAGTAGACTGTACTGCTCGATTAGTAAAACAAGATCAGGAAACAATCCTGGCAGACAGCAATTAGACTCTATAAATCTGCATATAGTATAAAAGTACTAATTTAGGTAACATTGAGCCCCTCAAAAAACACCCTTTACATTAGAAAAACAGGGAATCTTCTTGAGTACCACCATGAAATCTATCATAGTTAAATTTCAAAAGCGAGAGAGGGAAAAAAATAAGGTACATCAAGGATTTCTTCATATCTTTTGGCTGTTCTTTTTAGATCATCATCTTTCTCTGCAATTTTTTTATGCAACTGATTTGTCTCTTCTTGATGACTTTCCAAAAGTTCAGCCTCCACCTCCTGGGCTTTATCTAATAAATAAAAATGGACACACATACAAGAAAACACGTTAGTCAACAGTTAATATTTATATCCCAATTTCAGTAAGAATCCTCATTCCAAACAAATTTTTATAAATCTGACATAAGCATTGCAAGATGCTTAACGAGACATCCAGCCCACCAGCGATCAAATGTACCCTCTTCCTAAGGTAAATCATTGTTCCCATTAGAGAACATTCTTGGGCAAGGATCATTTTTTTCTCCAATTTAATGACTTAAAGTACTTAACACAAGTGCAAAAAGAATAAGCTTAAACTACAGTCTCTGCTGATTATGA
>CAUYQG010243682.1:0-13365 GCA_963574415.1 Tarsius wallacei
CAGGTCAATGCTGGGGTGGCTGTGAGTGTGCCACTGCACTCCAGCCTGGGCGACAGAGTGAGACTCCAACTCAAAAAAAAATGTATTTTATTTTTCTTTTCATTTGGGGTCTCATTCTGTTGCCCAGGCTAGAGGGTAGTGGCATGATCATGGCTCACCATAGCATTGACCTTCTGGGCTCAGGTGATCCTTCCACCTCAGCCTACCAAGTAGCTGAGACTATAGGCATGTGTCACCACACTCTGCTAATTTTTTGGATATATTTTTTGTAGAGACAAGGTCTGACTGTGTTGCCCAGGCCTGTCTCAAACTCCTGGGCTCAAGCAATCCTCCTGCCTCGCCCTCCCAAAGTGCTGGGATTACAGGTGTGAGTCACTGTGCCTGAACAATACAAACATTTTGTGAGTGGTCCAGATTTGAAATCTCTCCATAATGAGATTCCTAGGAGAGTAAGGACATGGGGAAGAGTGTCATGGTCAATCACAGCACCAGCCCTGCTGTAGGACACTCACTCTTTGTTGTAGTAACTATAGCACTGGTCACACACGCGTGCAGGGTTCTCTCTGCAACCTTCCACCACCATCTTTTTAGAGGAACAGGAGCTGCACACCAGCCGGCCACAGCGGCGACAGTGATGGCGCCGGTTAAACTGAGGAATGGAGGGAGAGAAGGAGGGCTGTTATCAATCCACTTGTATTTGGTACTATCTACCTGTGACTTACTTATTCAGAATACCAGGTGGCCAAGTGCAGTGGTTCATGCCTGCAATCTCAGCACTTTGGGAGGCTGAGGCAGGAGGACTGCTTGAGCCCAGGAGTTTAAGACCAGCCTGAGCAACATAGTGAGATCTTGTCTCTACAACAAAACAAATGAAATCTCTCAGCTGATAGGCAAAGGTGTCAGGTCATAGGCAGTTTTCCAACAGAGTCTGCCAAGTTCTGTTTGTGTGGAGGCAAGATGTGGAGATACAACAAAAAGCAGTGGGAAAGAAGTGAGGATCACATTTCTACATGGTATTGGTGATGATAAACAAAAAGTATCCTTTTTCAAAATGTCTTTTTTCTTTTTTGAGTCAGAGTCTCACTCTGTTGCCCAGGCTGGAGTCAGTGGTATGATCATGGTTTACCCTAGCCTCAACCTCTTACCCTCAGGCAATCCTTCCGCCTCAGCATCCTGAGTGGCTGGGACAACAGGCACATGCCACCATGCCTGGTTAACTTTATGATTTTTTGTAGAGATGAGATTTCACTATGTTGCCCAGGCTAGTCTAGAACTTTTGGGTTCAAGCAATCCTCCTGCCTTGGCCTCCCGAAGTGCTGAGATTGTAGGCATGAGCCACCATGGCTGGTCTCAAAATGCCTTTAACGTACAGCCTCATTTCATTAGAAGAGGGTGATAGGAATATACCGCACCTCTTATTATAGACGAGGAGAAAACAGACACAGAGAAATTATATCACCATCATTTTCATCAGCACTGAGCCGATGCGCCAGGCAGGTACTGTGTTAAGGATGGGTGCATATGTTATCATATTTAGTTCTAACAGCTCCAAGAGCCAAATAATATATCATTCTTAGTTTACAACTGGGCACATGAGACTGAAAGTGTTAGTAGCCACGTTGTTAGAGCCAGGAAGAGAACCCAGGTCCTCTGTCTCCCAAGCGAGCACATAGAACTGCTGCCAGGTTACCTGTCATATTGTGAAGAACATGGAAGCTAGAAACAAGATTCCCCCAAAGCTTGGTGACTCCTCCTCCCTCTCTTTCATTATTTCATGAGAATAGCAAAGCTTTTAGAATTTAAGGCTATCTGAGGGTATCTACGATCTGTCTGAATTCAGAAAACACATTCTGGCCAGGTCAAAGATAAATGCAAAGTCTTAGGTTTGACAGTTCTTCTGAAAAATGCCAATATTCTCTTGGGGGCAGGAAATGACAATAAACCCAGGCTCATGAACTAGAATTTTCCTTTACTTTCTCACTGCAGGTGAGAGTGGCACCGACGCTGCTCACCATGGTGAAGTGCTCCCTGCAGCAGACCATGCAGATGCTCTCCGTCTCATCTGGTACCCACTGGTGCCTGGCAGGGGGTGTCGCTGGGGGCACGAATTCCAATGGGGTCTGACTCAGTGGGAAACTCTCCCTTGGAATGGGGGAATGTACAGTGGAGACACCTGGGAGCCAGAGCCAGAGGTCAGAGTAAAAGGTGATCAATATGCCAGCTTATAAGAGGGAATGACAGAATTGTACCATCTTACAAACCCTTATTGGAATAATACATACAGTTAATGACCATCAGTAGCTATTTGTATCATACAAAAGAGGCAAGCAGACATTGTGTGCCTCCTGATGGAACTCTACAACAGCAACTATCAAGTATACTTACCAAATGATAGTAAGCCTGAATCACATCTAGCTTCTAGATCTAAATACCGGCATACCGGAAATTCAGGGGACAAATTGCCATAGGGAGACAATCAGTATAATCCAGCACACAGGTAGCTCCATGGGACAAATGACCTAGTTTCCTCAACAAATAAAAAAGAGGTAGGGGCCAGTCTGGCCATCATGGTGAGACTGTGGCTCTACAAAAAAAAAGAAAAAACTTAGCAGGCTGTGGTGGTAGGCACTTGTCCCAACTACTTGGGAGGCTGAGGTTGGGGGAATCTCCTGAGCCCAGAAGTTTGAGGCTGTGGTAAGCTGTGATCATGCCACTGCACTCCAGTCTGGGTGAAAGAGTGAGACCCCGACTAAGAAAAAAAAAAAGCAGTAGGGGGAATAATAAAGAAAAGAGGTAGGGAACCTATTGATTAAAAGAGATTGAAAAGATATTTTAGCCAAATCCTATGTGTAGACATTATTTAGATCTTGAGTGTAGAAAAAACAACGATTAGAAATCTTTATGAGATAACCAGGGTCATTTGAAAATGGGTTTAATATTTGATAATAATAAGGAATCATTGTTAATTTGTTTCTAGGTATGATAATGGTGTTATAGTTTTGCTTTATATAAAAGTACTTACCTTTTGGAGATTTATACTAAAATATTTATAAATGAAATGATGTGATATCTAGGATTTGCTTCAAAATAATCCAGTAGAAGGGTGTAGGAAGAGAGATGAAACAAGAATCGACACGATAATTATTGCAGCTGGGGAACGGGAATGTGAGGCTTCATTATACTACTCTCTCTTTAGTGTGTGCAAATTTTCCAAACTAAAAAACTAATACACACACATGCATGTACACAGACATATATCTATATGCATCAGAGGTGTTCAGGCCGCCCTTCGCAGAGACATGGGGCTGCTCACACACCTGCAGTCTGAGCCCTCCCTCAGCTCTGCTGGTTATCATGAAGCATGGTTCATTTTCAAAGTATGGCTAGAAAATGCCACAGTCTGCACAGTCTCTAAGAACATGCCGAGTATCTAAGGAGATGTCTTGTCACCTAGCAGAGCAATAGTGTCACAGAAAAGAGAACTCTAAAACAATCTAACTCATAGTAGCATCCAGAAGAAAAGTCCTTAGAATCCTACGCCCCTGATTTTTTGGCAAAAAAAAAAAAACACTCAGCTGCCTGGGTGCAGTGACCCATCCCTGTAATCCCAGCATTTTGGGAGGCTGAGGCAGCAGGATTGCTTGAGCCCAGGTATTCAAGAACAGCCTGGGCAACATGGCACAACCTGGTTTCTACGAAAACATCAAAAAATTAGCCCAGTGTGGTAGTGTGTGAAGCTGAGGCAGGAGGCACACCTAAGCCCAGGTCAAGGCTGTGGTGAGCTCTGATTGTGCCAGCACACTCCAACCTGGGAGTGGGAATGCGACTCAAAAAACCAACGAACAAACAAACCCCCAAAACACACTGAGCTGAATTTCTTCGAGAGCAGTCATTGTGTGGGCCAGAGAAGGGGGAGGGGAGGCTGGTGAATAGGGTAACTAAGGCAAGGCTGAGGCCTTCCATGAGCTTGTATCCTGTGTGGGTGACAGCATGAATTTGAGGGCTAAATACAGTCCATTTTCATTATTAGCAGATTCCATATTTATGAATTTGCCTATTCACTAACATTTATTTGTAACTTTAAAACCAACACTCGTCCTGCTTTTGCAGTCATTTGCCAACAAGTTCAGAGTCCTGAAGGTTTTGAGCCACCCTAAGAACTAAGGTTCTTAGCTGAGGTTGTTACAGACCTCATATAGTGGTGACCAGAGGATGGAGATGGCAGAGGACATGGTAGGGTATCACAAGACACTCAGTGCTGGGGCCAACTGGATGGGGTTTGAGTCCTAGGTCTGGTCCTATTAGTGGGATTGCCTCAGGCAAGTCACTTAACACTTCTGAATCTTTTTTCTTTTGAAAAATAAGGAAAATAGAATTGACTAGGTTAAGTTGTTTTTAGCATTTTAGATTATAATCTATAAGGAGCAACCTCCAAAAAACCTGGAATTTATTTATAAAAAATTGTGTATTATTCTTACATGTCTAAACTTCAAAGTACTCTCCATTTTATGCAATACACCCATCAAGACACTTTTTCCACTGCTCAAAACAGTTCTTGAACTTGTCAATTTTAATGCCTTTTAGTGCTTCTGCTGTGTTTTGTTTCACCTCTTCCACATCAGCAAAACGTTTCCCTTTGAGGACTTTTTTCATCCCAGGAAACAAAAAAAGTCTCTTGGGGGTGAGATCAGATGAACAGGGAGGGCGGGACACAAGGGTCATGCCGTTTTTGGTCAAAAACTGCAGAACATTCTGCGTGGTGTAGGTAGGTATACTTGTAAATCACTCATCATGAAATGGGCAAACACGTTGAAAGAATCTCCCCCCCAAAAAATTCACTGAAGCTGAATACAGCCCCTCATAACAATGCTAGCAGTTACACTGATGCCAATGGGTTCCCAGAATACTTACTTAGCAGGGGAAGACTATACTACACTGGGCCCACACTCCAAAAAATAATTCCAGATTTTTTGGGGTCCCCCTTTGTACATGAGATATGTATACACACACGTACATGATTCCCCTAGGAACAATATTTCAGGATTCGCTAATTCAGTGTTTGTGGAGACTATATAGACATACTGCCGTTAAGAAAAAGAATTGACTGTATGTGGAATCTTTTGGTATATATAAAGCTGGAATGAACAAAAATAACAAAAGAAAACAATAATGTCATAATGGGAAATAAAGAAAGAGACAAAAAAATCAGATAGTCAGACTAAGGCAAGCTTGAACTGAAACATTTTGGTGAGTAGTCAAAAACAGTTCTTACCAGGAGTAGTAGCAGGCAAGAACTCTGCTGATGGTGATCTAGAGAGGGTCTCGGAGTCTGAAGCCTGGTGGGCAATTTCCTGGAGGTGAATCATAGAATCTGTAGAGAGGGAAAATGCTGCCAAAATATCATTCTGCCATAAGCATCTTTATTCGCCACCCTAGGCTTTGAGTTCAAATCTCTGCTGTTTCACGAATGGTCGTTTCATGACTCTACTCGGTATAAAGAGCACGCATGTTTCTTAAACTCCTCAAAAAACAAACGGTGTTGAGGCTCACGAGGTACTGAGGCAGATGCTAGGATTCTACAAAATGAATCTAAAAATGCTCAGGGCAAAGCAGAAGATATTTAAATGATGCCCCTGGAGGAAAGAGAGTGAGAAAACAGAGCTGGCTGGAACATCAGTCCATACTTATTGATTCTGGTACTACAGCATATTCTTGAAGCAAAATACTGGCACTTAACAGTCACTACCTCAAGGCCAGACAGAGTCCATCTCCAGGATACTTTGTTTCCCAAATCTTGCTGTTATTATGCAAGCAGTGGTTATCTCCTACTCTTCAATTCTGGTTGGTCTTTTACTTCCTCCAAGACTAAGATCTCCCTTATATATCAAAGCACTGTCTCTTCTGAAGTGTATTTTGCTCAGTCTTGATCAACCCAACATAAAGGAGAAAATGAAAGCTGAGAATGTAGCTTGGTGTTTCCTCCTCTTTGTAGAATCCCTGCCTAGGATGTTGGTAGTTACCTGATCGCTTCTCCCTCTGAGAGTATGGGAAGTCCAGGGCTTTCCCTGCGTATCTGGAGAGCAGCGAGTCCACATCATTCATGGTGAAGCCGATCTCCTGCCCGGCCAGTAACTGGTGCAGCGTCTGCACGGCCACAGTGGCCCAGTCCACCTTCATGTTCATCAGCAGCTGCTCCAGCATGAGCAGGGGGTTAGAGGACAAGTGGGAATAGCTGGCCCTGTGCTGCTCAGGCAGGGTCAGCAGAACCTGTTTGTGGGCAGATCCAGAGAGTAAAGAAAAATAAAACAGTACACACATTTCTTTCTTTCTTTCTTTTTGAGTTGGAATCTTACTCTGTCACCCACGCTAGAGTGCAGTGGCATGCTCATGGCCACTGCAGCTTCGACCTGCTGGGTTCAGGCGATCCTTCCGATTCAGCCTTCCAAGTAGCTAGAACTACAGGCATGTGCTGCCACACCCAGCTAATTTTTTGATATATTGTAGAGACCAGGTCTTGCCAAGTTGCCCACGCTGGTCTTGAACCCGTGGCCTCAGGCAATCCTCTCGCCTCCGCCTCCCAAAGTGTTGGGATTACAGGCGTGAGCCACTGGGCCTGCCTAGTACACACATTTCAGAAGACACTTGAGATTCTCACCTGGTAGGAAAAGGATGCCAGAGACCAAAAGGTCTGTGGCCAACTACCAAAACGGGCTTGCAGTCTTCGAGGAAGCAAGGCTGAACTTCCCTCTAAATCCTCCGGGTGACAATTGAGATGTACTCCAAGTACCTTTCAGCTGGATGAGGGGTCGGTAAACTTTTTCTAAAAAGGATCAGAGAGTGGCCGGGCACAGTGGCTCACGCCTGTAATCCCAGCATTTTGGCAGGCCAAGGCAGGAGGATTGCTTAAGGCCAGGAGTTCAAGACTAGCCTGGACAACCATGAGAGACCCTCGCTACAAAAATTTAGCCTGACATAGTACTCAAGAGGCTGAGGCAGAAGGACTGCTTGAGTCCAGGAGTTTGAGGCTGTAGTGAGCTATGATTGCACCACTGCACTCCAGTCTAGGTGACAGAATGAGATCCTGTCAAAAAAAAAAAGAGAGCAAATATCTTAGACGTGATGGTTCCTAAAGTCTGTCTCAGCTATTCAGCTTCACCAGTGCAGCTTGAAAGCAGTCATAGGTAAATATGTAAATGATGGACGCACCTGTGTTCCAATAAAACTTGATTTCTAAAAGTGGCTGTGGCCTGAATTCGGTCCACATGCAGGAGCCTGCTGACAACTGGCCTAAGCCCTTTTGGCACGGCTGAGCTCGCTTGACCCTTACTGCCACCATTCTGTCAACTTGAGGCTTTACTCAGAGTGAGCAATGCAAGATGATCTCAATGGACTGATGGAGCCTGGCATCTCCTGTGTTCCACAGGTAAATGGCCAATCTACACGCTCTTTAGAGGCCATGATCACTAGGCGTGACTATGGTCCCTGGCTCTGCTCCTTCCCATTTTTCAGGGCTCCTCCATTTAGGTTCAGTGCACTGGGTGTATCTTCTTTCAGAACATGTTATATAGATTAACTTTTAGCAAGTGGACCAGAGGCTATATTCGCGGTTCTCCTAGCACTTGTCCTTTGTAGAGCAGTAGATAGGACTGCCAGGCAGAATAGTGAGAAGCGTGCCAGAAGGCTCCATCTCTCCCCAAACTTTCTTGCTCTGGATTTCTTTTTCAGCTGACAGTTTCTTCTATTAGTGTCTCCAAGGTTATACATCAAAGGCAAGAACCTATTATCTTATCTAATTACTTAGAAAAATCACCCTCTTCCTAAATTATTAAACTAGCACAGATCAGTATTAAATGTTCATCAGAATTCCTTTGGAAGATATCTAGTCCCTATCCAAGACCAGATTTTTAAACATTTTTTTGAGTTGGGGGTCTCAGTCTGTCACCTAGGTTTGAATGCAGCAGCATGATCAAGGCTCACCACAGCCTCAACTTCCTGAGCTGTCAACCCTTCCAACTCCATCTCTCAAGTAGCTGGGACTACAAGCACATCCCACCATGCCTGACTAATTTTTTTGTAGAGATGAGGTCTCACTATATTGCCCAGGCTGGTCTTGAACTCCTGGGTTCAAGCAATCCTCCTGCCTCAGCCTTGCAAAGTGCTGGGATTATAGGTGTGAGCCACCACACATGGTCCCAAGACCAGTTTTAATTGATCTGTGGTAGAGGTCAGCTATTGGTATTTTTAAAATTATATATATTTTTTATTTTAAAATTGTGGGGTACAATTAAGGGTTAGGTATACAAATATTCATTGTGTGCTATGGGTATTTTTTAATTTTAATTTTAATTTCAGGTGGTCAGAAAGGAGCAGTGATACAACAGATGCCATGGAAATCAGGAAGATGACTTAAGAGGACCAGGTAGAATTCCTGAGAGAGACAGGGCAGGGAGAGTATGATACATCTGAGGAGACTCAACTAGGATAGGGTGGGCTGCTGGGGTAAAGACTTCATGTAGCACAGGCCAGAGATGGTCAGTACTGGCTGGTACTGGCCAGTACTCAGCCACTAGAAGGTAAGTCCCTGAGGGGGAGCTAGGCCTGCAGTCTCCCTCACGCATGCCTTCCCAACACCCCTTTTCTTTCTTACCTTGGACCCCACATACAGCGCCTGGATTTCTCGGTGTCGGACAGCAGTCAGTTGTCCATAGAAATGGGTGGTGAGGTAGTTGGCCAAGAAGTGAGACGTGGCCAAGCAAGCATGTTGGTCGAGGGACTGCTCTGTGACTTCAAGGCACATAGTAGGGTCGGGGATTCTCTGCAGGAGCTGTTGCAGAGGGGAGAGGAGGAAGTGAGGCTGGCAGAAGAACTCTTAGGCCAGCCTTGTTTAGTGTGAGGAAGGAATATTAAAGTTTGTTCATTTCGGACTAACCCTTTCTCTATACTCATTTTCCACTACGCCTGTAACTTCACAAATGCCATGGCTTTGATAGGACCAGGGTTCAGCAGAATCTTGGACTCAGCTGCCCCACAGGCACCTAGTGCAGGGCTGGGCACCTTCTGCTCAGGACAACTATAACTAACTCCCGAGGGACATGAAGGGGCAGATCTGAGACTGCATGGGACTCAGCAGGGAAAAAAGCCATCTGACCTGACCAACCTTGTCCCTCTCCAAAAGAAAAATGGGAAGAATTTGGAGGCTTACCTGCAGAGCCTTTTCATGGTCTCTTCTTTCTAGAAGGTGGAGAAGATGTTTTTGATGTAGGCTGATTAAATGTTCTCTTGGAATGGGGTACAGGCAGCCCCACTCCTCACACAGCCCATACTCCTGGAAGGAAACACACATGCCCTCAATTCCTGTAAATTACTGGCCTTGTCACTCATCCAGCTTTTGCCTGACAGCAGGCTTGAGTCCGCTAAGTCCCAGGAACGCTGGTAAGTGCTCGTGGGAACTTCACTATGGGATTAAGGTGAGATCATAAACTCAGAGGACTAGAGTGGCAAGGTAAGTTAAGAAAATGACTGAAGCAGGCTTACTGTTAAAGTTTTTTCCTCTCAGTTCTACTATAAAAAAGAAGAGCAGATGACATGCAGCAACTGACACTTAGGGTCAGCCCTGGGGAAATATGAAGGAAGTGGTAACAATTGGGAAGACTCTGTTCAAAGGAGGTAGCACTTACCCAGTTCTGACTGTTGCCATATGAATGGGCAGGCTGGACATTGTCAGACTTTTACAAGTTAAAAAAAATTTTTCTTAATTGTAAAATTTTCCTATTTAAAAATGTTGGCAAGGAAGTCAATATGAAAAAGTAAAGGGCCAGGCATGGTGGCTCATACCTATAATCCCAGCATTTTGGGAGTTTGAGGTAGGAGGATCACTTGAGGTCAACAGTTCGAGACCAGCCTGGGTAACACAGGGAGACCCTATCTCTGTAAAAAATAAAAAAATCAGGTGGGTGTGGTAGCGCACCCCATAGTACAACTACTTGGGAGGCAGAGGCAGGAGGAAAGCCTAAGCCCAGGAGACTGACACTGTAGTTAGCCTGATTGTGCCACGGCACTTGGGAGACAGAGTCTGACTCAAAACAAACAAAAAGAAAACGAAAAAAATATTCCTTCTTTGGGCAAAATAACCTCCCATTCTAGTTGGCTGGGTACGGTGGCTCATGCCTGTAATCCCACTTTGGAAGGCCAAGGTGGGAGGATCGCTTGAGCCCAGGAGTTCAAGACCAGACTAGGCAACATAGCAAGACCTTGTCTCTACTTAAAAAAAAAAAAAAGAGAGAGAGAGAGAAGAAAAAGTAAAAATTCTGCAGACCAATAATGCAAGGGTCAAGCAAACATGCTGGTGGTTGGATTTCACCCATCCCCTCTCTCACTGCCCCCCAACCCGAATTGGTGAACTGTGGATGAAGTTTCAGAGAATGTAATTCCCAGGTCTTTGTCCAAATATTCCCACATGATGGTACCTGGAATGCCCTGCCCACAACTCTGCCTGGGCTGCCTTCTTCAGGATGCTTCCTTGTTTCTCAGGCAATATTAGGCACCCTGTGTGTTCTCGCAATCTGGGCTCACTTCTGTCACTTGATATATTAGGCTGCCGTCACCTAGGGATGCATCTCACATCACTCCCCTCCCCAAAATGTGAGCTGTTCCAGGGCAAGGACTAAGATTAACTGTCTTTGTTTTACCACCATCTAGAGACAGTGATTGGCAAAAACAGGCATGCAATAAATGTTTCCTGAATGAATGAATGAGTATCTTCATTTTGAACTATGGTATATCTGCTTCTTAAAAGGTAGACAGCTAGGCATAATGGCTCATGTCTGTAATTCCAGCACTTTGAGAGGCTGAGACAGGAGAATTGCTTGAGGCCAGGAGCTCAAGACCAGCCTGGACAACACAGTGAGACACTGTCTCTACAAAAAATAATTTTAAAACATTAGCTGGGCATGGTGGCATGCACCTGTAGTTCCAACTACTTCGTGGAGGTACTGCTTGAGCCCAGGGGTTAGAGGCTGCAGTGATCACACCACTGCACTCAGCCTGAATGACAAAGCAAGACCTTGTGTCTATAAAATAAAAAAAAGAAATAAATAAATGAAACGAAAATAAAACTCTATATAGTGCTCAAATGGCCAATAAACACATGAAAAGACATTCACATTCTTTAGTAATCATGGAAATGTAAATTAAAACAATGAAAAGATACCATCCTATTGCAAAAAGTAAAAAGTTGAACAATATACAAAGTTGGTGAGGTTATGGAGCAATGGGAACTGAATAGGAATATAACGGTGACAGCCCATTTGAAGAGCAATTTGGTAACATCCCAGTAAAGGTGAGGACACTCGTGCCCAATGACCCAGCAATTCCACTTCTAGGCATACATTCTGTACCTAGCATATACATGTAGAAAACCTCACCTAGGAACACAAGAGTGAGAGTACAAAGGTGCCGATTGTATTATTCTCTATACTTACTGCATGTTGACAAATTTCACAATAAAAATTGTGAAAAAATATAAGAAAAAAGAATGTGGTATGGATGTGAAAGAAATGTGGACATTGATATATAAAACGGTGTCTATACAACCAGGTAAGGAGTTGCAACCTGAATGGCAGATGAAGGGGGATATCACCCAGGAAAGTGGTACCTGTGCTTCTAGCATCATGTTCATGACAGTTGATGGGTCCTCAACACAGCAGCTCCTCAGGGTCTGCCAGTCACACCACACTGGGGGATCCTGCAAACCCAGAATCTAAGGAGAGATAGAAAAATTCATCAAACTACACTGTGGTTCTCCTTCCCTGAACAAGTTGTTGGTATGTCCAGGGATGACCATCCCTAGATCTCTGCCCCAAAGTCAAATTGTCAGAACTTGCCAGAGAGGGGAGAAAGAGAGCAAATGGGCAGAGATTATTTAGACAGAAGAGTGATCCTATCCAGGAAATACAATCAGGGAGCAATGGCTGAAAGGGATGCCAGGATTGGGAGCTTCTCATGGCGAGGACAATCCTCAGAGGCTACGACACTTCACATGTTGTTTAGTCTTCTGGGATCCCATGAGCCTCTATCTCAGAACTCCACCCCAGAGCACCTTCTGGCTTGAACGCTCTGTGGGATCATCTGTCAAGTAGGATTTTAGCACTGCAAGAAAACTACTGAGGAAGAATGAAAAAAAACACAAAAACTCTTTGAATCTGCCATTCTCACTTTCCCTGGTGGGCTCTGGACTCTGTTCTGTTCCAAGGATATGTGGGAAAATTAGCATGTTTTATACTTGTTTTATAGCTGTGCCTCCTAAATTGGTCTCCTTAAGCCTCCTGAGCTTCAATATAACACATCCCACAAGAATCTTTTACTTTTGAAATTGGCACTTTCATGCATTCTTGCAAAATGGTTCTTGAAATTTAGCTGAAATTTAAAACAATCTTTTTTTTAAGACAGGCTCTCTCTCTGTCACCCAGGCTGGAGTGCAGTGGTATGATCATGGCTTATCATGGCCTTGACCTCCGGTGCTCAAGTGATCCACCTGCCTTAACCTCCTGAGTAGTAGGGACTACAGGTGTGTACCACTGCACCTGGTTAATTTTTTCCTAAATTTTCTGTAGAGATAAGATCTTGCTATGTTGCCCAGGCTGGACTTGAACTCTTGAACTCCTGGGCTCAAGTGATCCTCTTGCCTCGGCCTCCCAAAGTGCTGGGATTGCAGGCATAAGTCACTGTGCCTGACCTAAAACAATCTTTATAAAAGACACAATATACAAAAACATACACAAAGCTCAAATAGATATGTGAAAAAGTCTATAGACTGTAAAGTACCATTCTAATGTTAACATTGTTATTTTTACCTTACCTTGATGCAAAGCTTTTAAAATTATAGGAGTAACTATACAGAAACCAGATAGGAGGCCTCCTGGCTGCTCCCCTAAGAACAGAAGACAGATGCAGAGCAAAACTCAGGTTTTCATTTCTATTTTTTAAGATTCCCCATCACATGAGAACCGGCAAGAGTTGGCCATAGGGTGAGACGCCTGTTTTCTTTCTCTTGTGCTAGGGCCATACCTTCTGGTATACATGCAGCTCTGCTAGCTTCCTCTTCAGCTCACCCTGCAGGCTTTCTGGGACGGCCATGTCTGAAACGCAGTAGGCCAGGATTTCCAGACACGACTCCAGGGGCCACCTATCCACAAATCGTAGGGCTAGCCGACTTCTCAGAGATGCATCCTTCACAGCGAACAGGTACTGCCAACCTTCCTTGTCTATAAGATAAAAAAGACCCTAGTGGCAGCAAGTCTGGTACCTGAAGAGCACCTAAAGAAGAAGGAAGAAGAAGGAGGGAGGAAGGGAGCGAGGGAGAAAGGA
>CAUYQG010243683.1:0-10422 GCA_963574415.1 Tarsius wallacei
AGGGCATGACAAGGATTCTAATTCTCCTGCACCTTCCCAAATGACATTCCTTAGACCTAATGGAGGGTGTACCTCCCCTTATCTCCTAGGCATTCCCAGTGAGTAGTTTTGGGAGATCCTTGGCTTCCCTGTAGATAGTGCCCAATTTACTGGAAGATCGAATCCCACCTGCTCTCCCTCTAAGCGGTTATAACTTTTGTAATTACAAGTTTTGTGACTTTTACAGTCCTTGACCAATGTATGATATCTTAGGCCTTGTAAATTCCCTTTACTCTAGGCACGCTTGATTGCCACTATGAGATACCTCTGATACCTGGAAGTCTGTTTCTGAAAAGACAAAGTCAGTAAAGTTAATTATACCTAAAATGTGCATTTCTCCAAAAGCATAGCTTCTACTTTCTCATCATTGTGTCAGGGTTTAAGAACAAGATGAAAAATGGCTTCCCATTCTCGGTCTGTCCTTTCACAGAGTACTACATGTTCTCACTCATAAGTGGACCCTGAGCATTACCATAATACTATAAGAAAGGTATTGGCAGTAGCAGGATACTGCTGGAGTTGGGGGAGAGCACAACATCAATAAAAGTACATGATCTCAAACCAGGCAAAGTGGGACCAAAGGGAGGCCCAAACTTTACCTGTACAATGGCCACGTGTATACCTAATCCTGAATTTTACCCCATATCTTTGAAATAAAAAATAAACATGAAAAAAAAGTGCTACTCCAGTGAACACACAAATGATAAGAAAGTGAAACTGCCCTATTGCTCATATGGAGAAAATTTTAGTGGTCTGAGTAGAAGATCAAACAAGCCACAACATTCCCTTAAGTTTAAGCCTAAACCAAAACAAGACCCTAACTTCAATTTTTTGAAGGCTGAGAGAGGTAAGGAAGCTGTAGAAGAAAAGCTGGAAGCTAGCAGAAGTTGGTTCTTGAGGTTTAGGAAAGAAGCTGTCTTCATGATATAAAAGTGCAAGGTAAAGCAGCAAGTGCTGATGTAGAGGATGTAGCGAGTTCAATAATTTGGAGATGCTTCTGGGAGCTGATACAAGTATAACCGGGTGCAATTTAGGGAGATTTGTCAACCTCAACTCCCTTCTATCAATTCCAGCAGCTCAGATGTTTCTAACCTGTTGCTTGGCATATTACGAAAATGGCCTTTATTTACTGCACTTCCATTAAAAGATGAAATCTACAAACAGGGCATTACATGCTAGAAGTGGGGGGTGGGGGTGGGGAGGAGATGTAGCCAGTTATCCAAATGATGTAGCTAAGACATTGATGAAGGTGGATACACTAAACAACAGATTTTCAATGTAGGTGATATTGCCTTTTATTAGAAGAAGATGCCATCCAGGACTTTCATAGCTACAGAGGAGAAATCAGTGCCTGGCTTCAGTGCTTCAATGGACAATCAGACTCTTGTTGGCGGTAATGCACCTGATGACTCTATGTTGAAGTCATTGCTCATTGATCATTCTGAAAATCCTAGGGCCCTTAAGAATTATGCTAAATCTATTCTGCCTGTGTTCTATAAATGGAACAACAAAGCCTGGGTGACAGGACATCTATTTAATGCAAGGTTCATTAAACATTTTAAGCCCACTGTTGAGACATACTGCTCAGAGAAAAAGATTCCTTTCAAAATGTTACAGCATATTGACAATGCACCTAGTCAGACAAGAGCTCAGAATGATATGTATTAGGAGATTAATGTTATTTTCACATCAAGGGGTGAGTCTTATTATTTAACAAATACATATTTTAAGGCTATAGCTCTCATAGATAGTGATTCTTCTGATGATTCTGGGCAAAGTAAATTGAAAACCTTCTGGAAAGGATTTACCATTCTTGATGCTAATAAATATATTCATTATTCATGAGAGGAGGTCAAAATACCAACATTAACACAAGTTTGGATGAAGTTGATTCCAACTATCATGGATAACTTTAAGGGGTTTATGACTTCATTGGAGGAAGTAACTGCAGATATGGTGGAAAAACCAAGAGAACTAGAATTAAATGTGGAGCCTGAGGATGTGACTGAATTGCTGCAATTTCATGATAAAACTTAAATGGATGAGGAGTTGCTTCTTATGGATGAACAAAGAAAGTGGATTTTTGAAATAGACGCTGCTCCTGGTGAAGATGCTGTGAACATTGTTGAAATGACAACAAAAGATTTAGAATATTTTATAAACATAGCAGGGTTTGAGGGGATTGATTCCAATTATGAAAATTCTCTTGTGGGTAAAATACACTTCGCTGGCAGGAAAACAGCATCGCATGTGACAGAGAAATCTTCCAAGAAAGGAAAAGTCAACTGATACAGTAAACTTCACTGTTGTCTTGTTTCAAGAAACTTCTTCAGCCACCTCTACCTTCAGCAACCCCCATCTTGATTAGTCATCAGTCATCAGAGCCGAGGAAAGATCCTCCATCAGCAAAGAGATTATGACAGACTGAAGGCACTTTTTAGCAATACGAACATTTTTAAAATTAAGATATGTGTGTTATGTTTTAAATATAATGCTTTTGCACACTAAATAGAGTATAGAATAGTATAAACATAAGTTTTATATGCACTGGGAAACAAAATTCATGTCACTCGATGTATTGCAATATTTTCTTTATTGTAGTGATCCGGAACTGAACCTGCAACCTTTCTGAAAAATGCCCGTACTTATCATTTGTCACTTCTTCACATTGTACAATATCTCTCTAATATATACATTTTTATCTCAATTTTGCAAACAAGGAAATTAAAGCACATATAGGTTTGCCTTAATTATAGAACTTGTGAGTAACTGAATTGTGGTTTAATTTAGCTATGTTTTATACTATAACCAGCCTTTTCTCCAATACGTTACTATGCTGCCTGCCAGGGAAGTGTTATATCTCTTTTATTACTATAAATTACATGATAATAATGTGCTTACTCTCCTCCTCTCTAAAGAATTCCTGTGTACATACAGATGTGTGCATTCTCAGTGAAAATAGGACATTGGCTAATTTTGATATAACAACTACTGTTAAGAATGTTATCAGCTCTTCTTTGTTACTACCCATACCCCTGCCAAGAATAATCACTTGAATGACTTCTAGTAATATAGGTACTATCCATCTGTTTTTGAACTTTGTATAAGTGGGTTTATGCAGTATGTACTTTTTGTGTCTGGCTTTTTTTTCCCCCCTCAACACTATGCTCGTAAGATGTATCCTTATTTTCACAATAGAATATTATACAGCAATGAGAATAAATAATCACAGTATCCTGTTATGTTTTTCCATACTTTATCTGTGTATATATTGTTGATGAATGTTTCGGTAATTTTCAGGTACCTACTATTGCAAGTACTGCTGTTGTAAATATTCCAGTAAGTGTATTTTGATAAGTGAATGAACACATTTCTATTGACTAGATCCCTAAAAGATGGACGGTCATAAAGTATGCATATATTTGGTTTGTGGGGGGGGCGTTAAACATGTTTGTGGGCCTGGTGCAGTGGCTCACACCTGTAATTCCAGCACTCTAGGAGGCAGAGGCGAGAGGATCGCCTGAGCTCAAGCACTAGAGACAAGCCTGGGCAACTTGGCAAGACCTACAATAAATCAAAAAATTAGCTGGGCATGGTGGCACGTGCCTGTAGTTCCAGCTACTTGGAAGGCTAAGGCAGAAGGTTGCCTGAGCCCAGCAGGTCGAAGCTGCAGTAGCCGTGAGAGTGCCATTGCACTGCAGTCTGGGTGACACAGTGAGACTCTGACTATAAAAATAATAATTATAATAGATGTTTGTGAGCAGTATAGACTGTCTTATTTAAATGTCACTTAAGGAAACTGTATGGTAAGAAAAGGTGTTAACATATTTTGAGAGTCTATTATGTGCAGGAAACTCTACTAGATGCTTTTCTGGCAACTTCTGAGTTAGATGATTCTGTATACCCTTACCTGTATCTTCCCTATGCCATTGTTCCCACAGTCAGTCCCAAGGTTCAAACTGTGTCTCTTCCCATTTCCAGTTGGACTCTTCCCAGCATTATTGGGCAGCAAAGTCCATTTTTATGTAATCTCTCTCCCAAACCCTTCCCTCGTGCTATTTTTCTGCCCTCTCTCCTCCCTCTCCTGTGCCAGACTTAACTCCCTGCATATCCTCACTCTCCTACCCTATTTGTTTATTGACTGTAACTTCCTGATATTGAGCATAACCCAATTTAGAATTTCTAGACTATAGATTGATGTTTAGTCCGGGCTTCTCAGAGGCCAAACTGCTGGGAAGCCCTTCACAGTTGTTTCCTTTCTCTCATCTGACCCAACTTCTACTTCCTCTTTCTTAAATTCCTCAGATTTATAATCCCAAAAATGGCAGGACCTGGAGTGTGGCTTTTGCAGGACACTGAGCAAAATCATCAGCAGATGGAAAAGTGTGTGTGTGTGTGTGTGTGTGTGTGTGTGTGCGTGCATGCACGCATATGTATGCGTGCATAGGTGTGTTTTCACTCAAATATATGCCCTGTCGTGAGTCACTAAATGCAAACACCCTTGGAGGCTGCGACACCACAAGCATCAGATGTTTGACGTTGTGCACTATAGGCAAAGACTGAGTAATTGGTTGAATTGTTATTTGACTTTTAGTTGGAGGCTTTGGTGTTTGCTTATAGCTAACATCTGTCTCCTCTCACTCAATTTCTGCTGCTTGTCTTTCCATACTCTCATTTTCTTTGCCTGCAAATCCCTTACTTTGATGACTTTCACATTTCCCCGGAAGTGGCCAGGGGAGCACTTGGATCTATTTGACCCCAAGAAGAGAGCCAAGCCTCATCAATAGTGGGTGGGCTGAGGCTCTGGTTGTTGCTTCTGCTTTCCCACAATGCTGAGAGAAATGTTCAGCTGGAGAGAATTTGGGACTAGACCAGAAATACAAGTAAACCAGCTTAACACTTCCCATATGTGTGAGCTTGTCTCAACCCTATATTTAACCATAGCCAGCCCACCTACTCACCCTTGCCACAGCTGGCACATGCAAACCATTCACAGCAACATCTGCTCCAAGCTGCAGCTTCAAACAGGGTCCTGATCTGCTGTGCTCTTGCACTTGTCTCATTGGATAGGAAGTCCCAGGTCCATAACCTTTCTATTTTTAACTCCCTCTCTTGACTGAGTGGGCTTTGGCTTCCTTTTTTCTATCATCATCTCTATGTTCTGCACTAATTGTGGTTCACCTGGAGAGCCTAGACCCTAGAAATCCCACAAGCTGAGCTATTGTCACCAACACAGTCACCTGTACCCACAACACATCCAATTCAGGAGTTTTACACAGTAATCCTCCTTTTTAAATCCCCAAACAAGAGGCATACATTTAGTAGAACATGTAGTATCATAGATGTGAAGGTATTTGAGCATCTGCCAGAAGATATACTTGAACCTATTGTTTATGTAGTGAAAGTTAAACATTAATTAACATAATATTATTTTAAGAATTTAACTTTAAAAAGTCGTAGTGTGTAGTAGAAAGAACAATGGGTTATGTAGTGATCCTATGTCAGAAACTGGGTCCCAGTTCCTTAATCACCCACATAAGTTTATGATGATAGGCAATTCCCAAGGTCTTTTCTAGGTGTTTAAGTCAGCAATATTATGAGTCTATCAGCAGACAATTGTGCTGCAAAATCTGCATTCTACTGTAAATTTGAGATTCTACTGTAAATTTTGTGAGTTTTCTTCTCAGTTGCCTTGGAATTAGAAAAGAATAAGACCAGCTTTCTAAGATAATTACAAAGACGATGTCCTAGTGAATGTGCTACAGAGTTATGAAAAGTTCTGAGGCAATGTCTGCCATGACATTCTATTGTCAGTTTTACATTATTTTCCATATCTTCCTTTTAACCAAATTTCTTATATTTTCTAGCAGAAATGGAACAAGGTTTCTTAAAGTGTAACAACAATGATTTCCTTTATCATTCTGTACTTTAGAACTTTGCTTCAGGTACTTTTAAATGAGCAGTCCCGAAATCTTGAAATTAAACTGCCAGTTATTAGAAATGATATTTCATGCCTCACATGGGGTGCACCTCCTTTTCATATTGCATTTGTGATAGACAGTTCCTTGCATGAATAATAGAATGGCCCTGAATGAATTCGCGTCAGCTCTGCCTCAGGGAGAAATGCAAGGTGAGCTCGATGACTCCTAGTGTGATCCTTTGCCTGTTGACATTACTTTTAAACTTTTCTTCCTTGGGCTGCAGCCATGTGTATTAAATAAATGATAAACGCTATTTCTCTCACAAGGCTGGCTTACCATTTGAGCTACAAAGAATGCTTTTCAGGTAGTTGAGAGGTTAATATCACTGAATTATTTATTTATTCTGTGTAGTTTAAACATTCCTATTTCTGCCTTTCCGCACTCTGTTTTTATTATTATTATTATTATTTACCTATCTAGTGACCGATTCAGAGTCTAGGAAATATATAATCTCCAGCAAGGACAGATTACAAAGATGACCTCTGTCTTTGGTGGAACAAAAAAAGGAGGTAACAAATAATGTTATTTTATTGAAGAGATGTTCACATTTTTTTCCTATAAGGAAACAGCTAGGAGAATGCAGATGTTCCAAAAAGAAAAAAAAATCAGGAAGAAGGTAACAGGGTATCCCATCACAGGGCCAGACCCTCAAACCATCCAGATCTTCTATTGCATATTATCTACCTCTCCTTCTATTGCATTTTTGTACAATTATAATTCAGATAAAAGGTAGATGATCTAGACAAGGGCATTCTTGAAGGATAAATCAAGAGAAAAAGTACTGCAAAAGGCATCACTCATCCTGAGGAATGAAATTGCCAGACTACTCCTATAATGCCTTGACACACTTTTAGAAGCCCTTCAAGCTTCCCCACATTTGCAAATGAGAAAAATCATTACACAGTTTCCTGCCTTTTTCTCCAGTCTCATTTCTAACCTATCTTCACACTTTAGGTTATCCTCTGCCTGTTTACAGCCTCTTTAACTTTAAGTTATCCTCTGCCTGTTTACAGCCTCTCTAACATTTTGTAGCATATCAGATGATCATTTTCTTTTTTTAAAAAAAGTACAGGTTTTATGATCAATGTATGAATAATAATGAACAATGGACCACTGAGCTGGGCTTATTTATTATCCAGCTAAAACATTCCATTCCACATGTTGGCTATATGCTTCACTCAAAATGTAGGTTATTAAGAGGATTTGTCTGAACTTTAGAACTCTGGATTGGACTTCCCTAACCTTATGGTAACTATTAAGGTTACAATTAAGGTAATCTTCATGGTACCCTATCTCTTCAGTCCCTGAATTCACTTGTCTCACCCACAGAGAACGTAAGAACCTAACCCTGAGTGGACTCTTCCAGTCTACAGAAATTCTGCAACCCCATCCCACCAGAATGAAGTTGCCCGGTGCCCAAACTTAGGGCTATATGGCCAACATGAGTTGGTCTAGAAAGTAGTTCCCAAACATGTGATCTCAGAACATCTTTCCATTCTAAAAAATCCTGTTTGAGGGTGTTCTGTCTGTCAATAATGACTACATTAGATATCATCAAAATTGAGGCTACAAATACCTATTAATTCATTAAAAAATAATAAACACATTTAGATAAGCATAAATAACATATTGTGAAAAATAGCTATTTTCCACAAGTATTCACTGTGAAGAGTGGCATTGCTTTACAATTTTTTCAAATTTCTCTAATATCTGACTTTACAGAATAACAGTTCTTTAATAATTAGTTTAACAGAAAACAGCCAGAGTTCATATCTGATTCTGAAGTCCAACTTGTTGCAATATGTTTTATTGGAAGAAGTATATAAAATATGGACTCTCAGAGATATGTATTTGAAAAAGGAAAGACTTCATGAATGAGCTAAAATGGTCTTGGAAATCTCCAGTGGTTCTTGGTCTATATTTTGAAAATTGCTGGCCTAATAGGGAGTATTCTCTGTCTCTCAGTGGGTCAAACTATCTTTTTCACCTGAACCCCCTCCCTTAAATAGGTTATTCTAACCATTGGAGTAGCTGGTATTCTGAATAAATCAATGCAACTTTAAAGAGATTTAAGCCACCTATACCAGAATGTAGTGTTTCAACCCACCAAGGTGTCTAGTAGAAGACATTACTGGTATTCTATGATGTATACTTCTCACTCTTTCCAAGCACATGTGGGAGTGTACCTCTTAACCTCCTCGTAGTGAGTGGGACCATGTGAGCTAGTTCTGGAAAAGAAGCTCTGAGGAAGAATATCTGCAATTTTAGGACTTGGGAAATGAAATCTTAAGTGTGTCTCTCCCCTAATAGGGGAAGAATAAAGCTGTGTTCTAGATGGTGCAGTTAATAGATGGTAGAGTCTCCATCAGTTGGGTCCCTCAGTAACTGTACAGCAGAGTTCTCCAGCCTGCACTGGACATTTAGTGAGAGAAAGAAATAAACCTTTATTAGCCTAAGGCATTGATATGTGGTAGTTAATGTGCTATTACAGCATAACCTAGCCCATCCTTAAAAATACATGTACTCTCTGAAGGAAAAAAAAATCGAAAATAATTTTAAAATCCATTGGTAAATCTTTGGATGTTAAAATCCAAGCTTGGTTGAGCAGCCTAGGTTCTAATAACTCCAGCCGACTCTACCTGTTTCTTTACCTGCCTTAGCTGTCTCCACTATTCTCCCTAGTTGGGTCTGAGAGCTGTGTAGAAACAAGACACATGGAAGTCAAGGTGAAGATCTTCATTGTCATACCCCAGAGTCAGCTCTGCTTGTATTACTTAACCTAAATTTTTTTCACATCCACAAACTAACTTCCTTTCTTTGGTTGCTAATTTCTCAATGACATCGCCATTCTCTGAGGTCATCCAGGCTTAACACATCAAAGGCACCTTCGACAATTTGCACTGATTCATATTTATCTCATTCTATTTATTTTTTTCTTAAAATCAAGTCTCACATCTGTCAATTCTTCTTAATTCCTACTGCTATGATTCCATTTGTGTCTTGGCTTCATGCTTGAAATATAGCTATAAGTTCCAAACTAGCTAATGCACCTCTAGTATTTCTCCCACATCTCAGTGTCCTGTAGTAGAGAGGGAAGTGAATTAACTGAAGGGCTAACCTGGGTAGTTACTATAGTAGATTTGTTTTGCATACTCTCTTACTTAATCCTTACCATATCTCTTTAAGGTAGGTGATGATAACCTGATTTTGCCAATGTTGAAATTAAGACTTAGAAAGCTTAAGAAATTTAGTTTAGTATCACAGAGCTAGAAAGTAGTAGAACTATAATTGAAACCAAAGTCTTGTTCAGCCCAGAGCCCACAGAATTTCTATGAATAGAAATACCCGAGTGGGTAAGTGAATTAATACATGAATTCATGCACAAATGCATGAATGAGAGGAATAGTGGGCAAAAGACACATAATATGATTTTGTGCCCTTCTGCAAGCAGAGGCCTGTTGCTATTATAGATGTAGTAGCTACTGTCACCACTGCTGTAATAATCTGGTCAGGCCTGTGACAGTTCTGCCTCCTGTACACTCCGCAGTCCACACTTTTACTTAAGACAGCAGAGCGCAACTTAATCAGCTAGTATTGAGAGAATTCTGATTGGGAGCATACTAATGCTTCCTTCAATTAGCTTCCTCCAGAGTTAATCCCATTTACTTTTCCTGTTTGGGCAACCAGCTGTTTGAGGTTGCCGGGCAACCTATAGTTGAAGGGCGGGAGGGTGGAGAGAGATGGAGGTCCAGAAGCTTCAACCAAGGTGAAGATTAAATGAGAATCAAATGTCAGAGAGGATTTATTTTAGGGCACCAACTGATCATTCCAAAATGAACATTAAAAAGGTGAGCTAAATTCAGTTTAGAACATTTGTTTTCAGTATTTATATTCTTAGCATAATCTAATTTTTTTCTTCTGAAACAGTGTAGCAACTAAGAGCCAAAGGGATTAGATTTTGAGTGAAAGGAAAAAAGTGTGGCTTCAGGGAAAGCAAGAGTGGTTGTGAAATGGCAGCCTTCCTCTGGGATGAGTGTGTTGTTTCTATAGAAGTGGATTAAACAACAGAGTGTGTTCAACCTTGCAGAAACTTCCCTAGCACAAAGCAGGGGGAAATACTAATATTGTAGACAGACAAAAAGAAAATCTCAGGGGTGGGAAGAACTCAGGGCACTATGTTCATGCACTAAAGATAAGAGAGGAAATGGGATGTGAACATTTGGTCCTGTGCCCATACATTCTAGATCCCCACCCCACCCCCAAACATTGGTCCTGGGAGTGTTGATGGTGGCAGTCTTGTTTAAAGCGGGGGGGGGGGGGGGGTGGTGGTGGTCCATGCCACACAAAAATTATACTGGGAGGACTGAAATAATTGCCTGGGAAAGGCAGTCACCGATCAGAA
>CAUYQG010243685.1:0-33215 GCA_963574415.1 Tarsius wallacei
GGGCACACCTCATCAACAAGGGTACCTGCATGATGAACATTTGTATACCTAACCCTGAATTATACCCCACATCTTTAAAATAAAAAATTTAAAAAAAAGTAAAATCAGAGCAAAAAATATACCATTGCTGTTAATATGCTAATACAAAGTCATAGATGTCTTGCTAGTTGACTTTTTATTCACATTGAAAGCTAAATTACTTAATTTTAAAATTTATGGTACAGGATTTTAATATATAATTTTAACATATTTAATTATTCATTTACATTAAAATATATATTGTTTTACATATTTGAAAGCATAAAGTGTATTCAGAGACCACAAATATGATACTTTTTACATATTCCTCAAATATATTATGTTAATCTGACCATTGGCATTCTATTTTATGCCTTTGTTATATTTAAATATAGTTCTTCTCCTCAGGTTTGATGTTTTCTGAGTGCTGCTAAAGTCTGCATTTCTTTATGTGGTTTTTTGTCTTTTGAGAACTTTGTTGACAATTGGTTGGCCTAGAATCAATAATATTCAAGCCTTATCTAAAAAATTACCATAAAACATCCATCCATTCTACATATATAGGCAGAGCTGTTATGACCAAGAACTTTCGTTTTCATTCTTATCAATTACATTTTCAGTCATTTTAATCAATTTCATCCATTCAGTTCTGTTTCATTGTAACATTGCAGAGACAAGTCATACCTGTTTGACTGCTATGTCCAAAACCTAAACAAGGCCTGGTGCATCGACTCATGCTTATAATTTCCAGGCTTGGGGAGGTCTAGGCAGGGGGATCCCTTGAGGTTAAGAGGTTGAGACCAGCCTGGGCTAGTGAGACCACTGTTTCTCTTTTTTTAAAACCAACAAAACAAACAAACAAACAAAGCCAGGCATGGTGTGTGCACCTGTTAGTCAAAGTTACTCATGAGGCTGAGCCCAGGAGTTTGAGGTTATAGTGAACTATGACTGAGCCACTGCACTCCAGCTTGGGCAACAGGATGAAACCCTGTCTCTTAAAAAAGAGAGAGAGAGAGAGAGAGAGAAAGAAAACCTAAATGATTAGCTGTTTTTCATAGTTACTAAAATTTAAAAAGTAGCAAAACTCATTACGATATAAAGCTTTCCATCAGAATGATTTTGTAAAAATATCTTAGAAAAGAGTAAATAAACAGACATAATTTTATTCACAAAATCTGTTAAATCTGAGAACTTTTATTATCATAACTTTTTGTTCAATGCAATACTAGAGCTTCTCTGACTTAACCCATCTTCCTCGGCAGAAGCATCTGGAATATTTCCCATGGAGAGAGCTTTCATAAGTCTCTAGTATTACTCTACTAGCTATAAACCACAGCTATAAACAAGAGGGTCATAAACATAGCTATAAACCGCAATATACAACATAATTTAAACTTAGAACTGCCTGCTTGATTATGCTTGGAACTGAGGAGCTTCAGTGCTAAAATTGGACTGAGATGGGTGGTCAATGGATGAGATAATTGTTGGTGGTTAGTGTTTTAATGGTGTCCTAGAGATAACGATTGTAATAATTAATATATTTGAATTTTATTGGTGCAATAAATAAATTTAACATATGGAAAAATGATTGTATCCTTCTGTACTGCTGGAGGCAACATCTGATAAGGTTTTGGAATTTTGGTTAATATACTAAAATCTCCATCCAAGGAGAGTAGTCACTCAACAGAATTCAAGAAAAATTTCCTACTACTCTCAGCTCTGAAGCCAGTACCCCAGAGTATAGTGAATAGTAACCATGGACACTTTAATGCCTCACAGGGAACACCACAAAGAACAAACGCAGAATGTTGCCCATTCCTCCATTTCCAAGTGTTGACTTTTGTTGCTCAGTACTAAAATAAAGAAGTCAAGTTTGGTTTATTCAGATACTTTGCTTGAATTTTTAAATGAAATAAAATATTATATAGGTATTAACATAACTGAATTCAAAAATCTTTTCTATTCTCACATGTTTAGATAAAACTTAAAAAAGCTCAAATATTGAATTATTTAAAAATCTTTGTAGACTATGAACATGAAAGAGAAATTAACATTTTTATTTATCCTGATGTCAATGATGTACCATGATTAATAAACTTAAAATGTTTTTCTATTTCTTGTACATTGAAACATTTTTTGCAATTATTACAGAAGTTATTAGATAAATGATGTTTTGAACTGGGCTTATTCACATACACAATTCTGATTTTTCTTACAAAAGCTGTTTCTTAAATGAGAACTATATTCTTTCAATCTCTCAGAGCCAAAAACTGAGAATAGTCTTGGTTTTTCTTTCTCTTATATCTTGTAGTCACTCTTTCAATTAATTTTATCAGCTTTACAATCAAAATATATTCTGTCTGAAGATTTATAACTAACATTAGCAAAACTGGTCCAACTGGTCCAAGGATCACTCTTGCTTGCATTGTTGCAACAGCCTCCAAATGGGTTCCCTGTTTCAACAATTGGCTTCCCCCATCTGTATTTTTTTTTTCTTTTTTTTTTTTTCTTTTTTGAGTTGGAGTCTCACTCTGTCGCCCAGACTGGAGCGCAGTGGCCACTCCCGGCCACCGCAGCCTTGACCTGCGGGGCTCCAGCAATCCTTTCACCTTAGCCTTCCAAGTAGCTGCAATTTTGAGGCCTACACTTTATTTTTAAGCAGAGCAGCCAGAGTGAGCTTATTAAATTCTTAATTAGATCATGTAATTCCTCTGAAAATCTCCAATGATTTTCCCACTCACTAACAGCCAAAAATCCCTACATGAGTCTAATATGTACTAAAGGATCTGAACATGGATACTGTTGTCATCCATCTGGCTGACTTCCTCAATTTTCTAATATCTTTGCTATAATATTACTTTATCAGTGAGGCCTTTCCTAACTAATCTATTTAAAATGCAGTCTTCCACTGTTGTTAATTCTAGTCTTCCTCTTCCATCTTCCTTACCCTGATTTATTTTTCTCCACAGACTATTAATATTTGATGTATTTTATTTTTGTTTATGTTTACTTTGTCTCTTTTTATCTTTTTCTTTTTTTCAAGTTTTATTTATCATTGTATACCTGGTGCTTAACCTAGTGCTTGGCAAATGGTAAATGTTCAATAAACATCATGTGAATAAATGAATACACTTTTCATCACCTATATCGAATTTGTATTTATTGTTTTCCAGATTATAATATTACAAATAACATAGGTAAGATCCCTATATCAACAACTTCCTGTATTTATTACTTGAACTTTAGAATTTCATTACTGAATTTCAGTACTTCAAATCCCAACACATACATAGGACTGTATAAAATATATCTAATCCTATGCTAATTTAGCAGTAATTTAACATAAGATGTTCTGCATTTTTAATAGTATCAAAACATCAGTTCCATCATCATTGCAATAAAAATATCTTCATACAATTTTTTATCATTGAGTCCATATATTTTAATTGTAAATGTCTAACCAGGATCTGTCTTCTGAGACCCACACTTAAATATCTAACACTCATTGAATATTTCTACTTAGATCTTTGTTAGGATCTTTATTAACTACTGACCATCTTATTGCTACTGTTCCCTTTATCAATAAATATTATAACAATACAATCAAACACTGAATGCATAAACTTTGGAGTCATCTTTGAAATCTACCTTTCCCCCATGTCAACAACCACCACCTTAACAAATTTTCCTCATCAAGTTCTGTCAATTCCATATCCTCACTTTACTTCATCATTTACCACTTTATCTTCATTGCTCCCACTTTAGCTTCAGCTATATACATTTATTTGTATCTTTACTACTACAGGTATTGCCTTAGGTCCAACACTATCATTTATTACTCTTAGTTCAGGCTGCCTTAACAAAATACCATGGAATGGGTGGCTTAAAAATTGAAATCCATTTTATCAAAGTTCTAGAGAATGAAATTCTGAGATCAGCATGCCAAGATAGTTTCTGGTGAGGACTCTCTTCTTGGATTACAGATGGCTTCCCTCTCATATGATGGAGAGAGGGGGGGGAGGAGAGAGAGAGAGAGAGAGAGAGAGAGAGAGAGAGAGAGATAGGTAATCACGTTGAGATCTCTTCTCATAAGGACATTAACCTCATTATGAATGTCATAGTCACCCTTATGACTCATCTAGCCCTTATCTCCCAAAGACCGCATCTCTAAATGCAATCAAATTGGGGGATAGGGCTTCAACATATGAGTGTTTGGAGAGGACACACTCACTTCGTAACAAAGATTTTTTTGGATAGCACCATAAGTGGCCTCTCCAAATGTTTAAGTATCCCTCAACTCTGGTTCCCTATGTGCCAATAGAGTATATATCATACTATATGATGAATAATAATATAATAGATACCAATAGAAAACTGTAATTGAATAAATATTATAACTGAATTATAATAAGCAATAAATATTATAATCGAATTTTAATAAGCAATATATACTAATATACAATTGAATTTCAGTTCTGTTGTTTTCATGTTAAAATTTGTTCTTGAAAAACAATTGGCTGGCACTTTGTGAGGCCAAGGTGAGTGGATTGCCTGAGCCCGCGGCTTGAGACTAGCCTGGTAACTTGGCGAGACCTCGTGTCTACAATTAAAAAAAAAAAATTAGCCAGGCATGGTAGTGCGCGCCTGTATTTCTGGCTGCTTGGAAGGCTGAGGCGGAAGAATTGCTGGAACTTAGCAGGTCGCCGCTGGGGTGGCTGTGAGCCCGTGAGCATGCCATTGCCCTCCAGCCTAGGCGAAGGAGTGAGACTCCAACTCGAAAAGAAATGAAAAGAAAAAGAAAAGAAAAGAAAAAACAATTAAGTCTCCTGTAGTGGAAACTAAATGTGCAGACTTAAAATTATTTCAAAGGAGGATCTTTACAAAACACTTTATCTTATGCCAAAATACATCACAGAAAAAGGATGGGAATTCTCACATACTAGAGGCTAGGATCACATTCCAGTTTCTTTCTACAACCTAAGTCCACCTCCCTCTGCTGGTTGTATTCAGGCAGAAGAGATGACAATCAAGTGTAATCTAAGAGTACTGATGAACTACATTTGAAAATGTAGTGGGGCACACTTCATCAACAAGGGTACCTGCATAATGAGTATTTGTATACCTAACCCTGAATTGTACCCCACATATTTAAAATTAAAAATTAAAAAAAAAGAAAATGCTCAAAATGTTTGACTAGATTGCAATTTTTTTTTTTTTGAGTTGGAGTCTCACTGTCGCCCAGGCTGGAGTGCCGTGGCACGCTCCCTGCCACCGCAGCCTCGACCTGCTGGGCTCCCGCAATCCTTCCGCCTCAGCCTTCCAAGTGGCTGGAACTACAGGCGCACGCTACCACACCCGGCTAATTTTTTGATTTATTGTAGAGATGAGATCTCACCAAGTTGCCCAGGCAGGTCTCGAACCCACGGGCTCAGGCAATCCACTCACTTCAGCCTCCCACGGCGCAGGATTACAGGCTGAGCCACCGAGCCCGGCTTAGATTGCAACTTTTTCTATCAACATATTGTTGACTTATTTTGAAAATGTGAATTTCTTCTTATTTTTCCATTTTGGTTATATCTTCCACAAATTTACATATTATTTTTAAAGTGCTTTCCAGATATAATTGTCAATGCAGTAGACAGTGTTAGAATATGGAAGACTGCCCTAATAGAATGAGAATTAGGTTAGCAATTTCTAGGTTTCTATCACAAGTCCTGAGTGTAGTTGGCATGCTTATTCAGGTAATCTCTCCAGCTTTCATCCAATTTTTAAACTTGTTGATGATACAAGGTAATCACTTTTTTCTTTCTGGCCTAAAACTTTTGCAAAATGTTGAAAACCAAAAGGTTTCTTTCAAAACTCTTATGTTCAGCTTACAAGTCTGATTTTACTATTTATTGGTTATTGATACAATTTCAAATTTTATCAGTCACATCCAAGGATTAGTAAATATATATCAAATAGAGAAGCAATTAACTAAACACATTAGAACATTTAAAATTTTATTTACTTTTCAGGATTCTAATTTCTGAATTTAACCAATTAAAATTTCTCAAATACTATATAATTCTTATCAATTTAATAAACTAAATATCTCTCATATATTTTAACACCAAGTGCAACTTATTAAAATTGTAACTAAAATATATGCATTTTAATTAATTACATAAATGTATAGTTCAAATTGATGTTACAACACTGTCATTGCATACAGTTAAAATCTTTTATGCACTACCATCATATAAATTGTCAAATATACAAGACTTCCTTAACTCCAAAATATTAATAGTATGGGCTTGGTTCTCATAAACATTTGTCTACTTCATCCTAAATCTTCTGAGGTTTAAAAGTGTTTGCCTGCTAAGAAAGAAATTTTTCAGTATCTTGGTTATTTTAGTTTACTTACCATCAGACATTGAGGCTAGATGTGTCAATTGCATGTGTCAATTGCATGGTACATTGAAACTACTTCAGTTGTAATGCCAGTGATTACATTACTTCAGGAGGCATAAGATCACTTAGCATATGTTGCTGAATTTAAGCTACAAACATGCAATTCATATGTCTATTTAAATAATTTTTCATCTTTCTCTATGATTAATTAAGTTACATAAATGTCTTTCGCCTAACTCTAAAGACTTTATAATGTAATAAAATGCTTAACTATATCTGCTTAAGTTAAAAAAGTTTTAGACATCAGATTCTTACCTACATATTTCATATTTTTAAGATCGAGGAATACAGAAAGAAAATAAAAATAATAATTGATTTTCAGATATTTCAGTTTTTGATTTTACATGACAACACATGTTTTTATTTCACAGATACATATCCTTACTAATACTGATACTCCTTACTTGTGTCAGAGATATTCTAGCAAGTTTTGTTTGCAATGTCTTTATTGATAATAGTGTCAATGATACTGCATATATTATAAAGAATACTATTTTCTTATATTAATCTTATTTTAAAATATGATATTAATTTTTTTGTTGGTTAGTATGGACTTTTCACAGATACAATATGTTTTAATTAATTACAGTCATTATTCTCCTTTTGCTGATCAAATGTTCACAACTTCTTTTATTTGTCTTCTAAATGCTTGACATAATTCTATTAATATTTCAAGGCGTTATTCTTTTCTGACTCAGTTTGTATATTACTGCTTCTGATATGGGAACAATCAGTTTTTCAAAGATCCCCGGTAACAGTCAATGGAAGGAAATAGTTTTAGAGGATAAGATCTAAGTATATGCTGAATTAATCTGAGTCCATTTCAATGGATACATCTAAAAGGACTTATTAGATAGACAATTTTGATGAAACATTTACATTTTACATTACATTTCTAACATTGAAGTGCCACTATTTTTTTCATTCTATATTTTCTACCTTCTCTCTTATGCTGCATAATTTGCTTACTGATGAAAATGGCATACTTACTTGCTTTATGTGAGAAAGAAACAGTCAGAAGAAAACAATTCAATATTTATGTGAGTAGAGAAACTACCAAATAAAGTTCAAGATTCTCTCTGCATTTCCTTTGGCTCTTTGACTGCATCTGACTTTATATGCACAGTAAATTTATTTTTTCAAGATGTTTTGTCAACTATCTTTTGTGTAACACATAATTGCTCATCTGATGGGCCATTTAGTGAATCATTTTAGTTTTTATTCCATTTGAGAGCACTGTTATTACCATTCTTGAAAGTTCTAAGTCAAAAGGGGTGGAGGCTTTAGGACAATGCTCTTTTCACAATGATTCATCAACTGGAAAAAAAAAAAAAAGAAAAGTCTAACCACTAGTAACATTGGAGACAATCAGGAAATTCAGCATGTTAATTTCAAAAGTTCTGTATAAGAATTCATTCTGATGTTGCTTGAGGTAACTACTTAATGATATTATAGTTATAAATATATACAAGTTTTGGTCGGACAAATTGATGTATATTTTCTAAGTGGGCAGTTTTTTCATGTTATTATTTAATATCTGGTAATATTATACCACTTATATTTTTATGTTTTTAATTCTGATCAAATTCTTTTCTGAATTAAAACTTTTAAATTTATCTTCCTCCCTTTTTTGTTTTTCAAGCTTTTCTTCTTTTTAAAAATATCCTATGTTTCCTTATCAGTATAATGTGCTAAGTATTATTATATTAATTACAGAGTGGCCCAAATGATTCTTCCCAAATATTTGCTTTTTCAAAACCAGTTTAAATATTGATTGGTGTAAGAAAAAGAAGAGTTTTCTAGTATTTTGCAACTCTGTATTGTTACCTGCAGGCTTTTATATTTTAATATTAAATACTTTTTGATTCATAATAAAAATGACTTTATTTTATACAGTTGTTTGTAGTATTTTTTACTCTTTACATAAAGATGCCCTTACTGCTGAACACTCAATTTCTAAGAGGTATTTAAAAAATGCAATTTCATTCCATCAGTTCTATAAAATTCCAAACTTCCAAACTCCAACTGAGGATATTTAAGTTAATCAGAATATATAAAAATAAAGTATTATTATAATTATCAGTAATTATCAGAAAACAACAATATGTTCTGTGTAATACATTTTAAGTGAAACTTTTTGATTCATATAATTTTATGGTCATCTAGGTTTAAAAGAAATTTACACAAAAAATAATTTTAACAATGTTAGCATATTTCAGTATATATACACATATATTAAAATTCATTGATACAATACATTCACATTAAGCTATAGCTATCTGGTTGTGATGTAGAGTTTCAATTTCTTGCATTTCTCAAGCTCTTAACATCTCTTAGTTTCACCTAAAACTTCAACATTATCATGCATTTTTAAATTAAAGTAAAACATTAAATTTCAAAGTTTAGTTATGATGCTATTTTATTGACCCTTAAAAAATATATAAGTTCCTTGATAAGAAATTGCAGGTTTTATGATAAATGTTTCAGAAAAAAACCAAAAAACAAAAAAACTCATATATGACTCTTTTAACAAGAAGATTGGAGACTACTTGTCTAAGAGTGACCACCTAGATCCAGGACTTTAAAGACTCTGGTCTTAAAGGACAGATCTATTTGCTATTTGGCCAGTGGCTTGTTTTTATCAGTATAATTTTAAGTTTCACTATTTAAGGTTAAGATTCTCTCTATAATATAATTCACAAAGTGTTCTTTGGCTTTGTAAACGCTGTGTTTCCATTAAAAATTCTTTAACATAGTCAAATTATTGTTTGAGTAAAGTATTCTTTTTTTTTTTTTTTTTTTTTGAGTTGGCGTCTCACTCCGTTACCCAGACTGGAGTGCAGTGGCCGCTCCCGGCCACCGCAGCCTCGACCCGCTGGACTCCGCGATCCTTTCGCCTCAGCCTTCCGAGTTGCCGGAACTACAGGCGCGCGCTACCACGCCTGGCTAATTTTTTTTTATTTATTGTAGAGATGAGGTTTTGCCTGCCCAGGTGGGTCTCAAACCCGCGGGCTCGGGCAGTCCACTCACCTCAGCCTCCCAAGGTGCGGGATTACAGGCTGAGCCACCGAGCCTGGCTGAGTAAAGTATTCTAAGAGTTCTTTACATGTTTTTAAATGTTTTATGCTGTGTTAATTTTTGTTGTTGTTAGTGATGGAAGGGACTTAACTGTGTTACTATTTGTAACTTTGCCCAGAGCATTTTTTGGGTGAAAATTAAAGAGATTTTGCAACTTCTTTTTAGGTTTCTTTGAAGGAAATAATTATGGAATTGGTCTTTTTATAAATCTTATCTTCCCATATATATTATGACTCCATCTGGAATTTTATGTCTTTTCATCAGATATTCCAGGATGCGATGATTTGGAAATTTATCAAGGAAACTTGATAAATTGGGATTATCCATGGTATAAAAAGGATGTTCACCTTCAATTATAGTTAGAGAAAGGTAAACTGAGACAACAGTGGGGTACTGCTCATAATTAAGAAACCAGATAATAGAAAGAATCAGAGACTTTGTAATTCAGTGTTTGCTTACATACTGATATTAGACGTTTAAATGTGTGCCACAGCTTTAAAAAATGTGTTTGTATTTTCTAGCATATTAGATCATTTCCACACCTTATACACCCCTAGATACACAGGTACATGGTACAACTAAAAAAATGAAAAGATACAGGTGTGGCTAGAGTTTAAAGTGAGAGAAAGGATTTGAACTCTGCCCCAAGCAAAGCCCTGTTATTAAAACACCAACACATAAGGTTGCTTTTGAACCAGTATAATATCTGAGCTGATATTGAAGTCAATGATAAATGCCTCCTAGTTTCCTTATATTGTAATTAATGAACTGAAGCGAAGTGCAAACAGAAACCAATGAGAACTGGAAATCTCTCAAGGGAGGAAAGAAATCAGATAGTTCATTGTACTTAATGTTTGGAGATAATGACTTCAAGGTTTGCAAGACTCCATTTTCACAGGAATTGGCCAGTAACAAGACACTCTTCTTTATTGAGGACATTATTCTAGATCCTCATATATTCATAAGACATTAGAACAGAAAAGGAGAAGAAATAGTGTCCCCTTATCCCAATAGATGTCCTATTTATATACCAAGGGAGAATAAAGTGAGGGCTCGTTCCAAAAAGAACATGAGGGAGCACAGAAGGCACTTTGACAGTTCCTGATGAATAAAAGAATTCTCCTTCTACTGAGCATTATCAACTTTTTGGTTGTCTACAGACAGAGGCAACCTATCGCTTGTAATCACTATTTAAAAATTATTTATTTATAGTAAGTATTAAGTTATTTTCCAAAAGTCAGGCAAGGTTGAAGATGAAGTGCTATACCAGAAAATCTATTTGACTATTAAATTGTAGTAATGTGCAATCCAGAGGCTGATGAAAACAATGAATGACTAATCATTATACTGCCTAGCTTCATAAATCAGTTTTTAGGCTACAGGTTTCATTCAGATGTGTTATAAATCTAAATTTAGAGACTAAGATTAATAATGTGTGAAGAAAAGCAAAGACAAACACTTTTCCACAGTAATATTATATTTATATGGTACAATCTTAAAGTGATGCTTTTTATACTTCAAGAATGTAGTTTCCCTAAAAAAAATTATTAATATTAAAAACTAATGTATTCATTTCATTCAACTAACACCAAGAAAAGTAATATCTGTGGAAATTTCAGGAAAAATAAAGGCATAAACAAACTACTTAGTATTTCTTTATATTCTTAAAATTAGATTATTTCAACCCTCATTTAAGATTGTTTTAAATCACTAAACTAATAAATTTTCAAGACTTAGCAATATTGGATGTCAGAAGTAAGTGAAACAATGTCAAAATTTTGAGGGAAAATAAATTACAAGCCTAGCATTTCATTCAGTTGAGTGTAATTAACACACCATACAAATTTTAGATGAGCAAATATGCATTAGCTTACATATATATGTATATATACATATATATACATTATATATACACTTTCTCAAAGTATATATACTTGAAAAAGGACCATAACAAAACAAAACAAAAGCAACAAATACAAAAAATTTAGAAAACATAGACTAAATGACATAGGAACAGCTAAATATAAGCAAGAACATTTGAAACAATCTAGAAAAATTAACAAAAAGTCATATCGTCTAGTTGTTTTCCATCATGTCTGCTCCTTCGAATCACATACTGAGCTTTTGAGGGAAAGAACAGGACTTGAGCCATTTGTATTTTTAAAAAACTTCCAGGATAGTTCTAATGTGCAGGTGGATTTTTTTTAAAGTGATCATAAGTTTCTCTTATAAATAACAGTTTGGGTAAAATAGATCTTTATTTAATTTGCTGTGAGCTAAAGATGACATAGTATATTAAAGTGAATAATATTAACATAATGACAATAGTAAGATATATTTATCAGTTTTCACTATTAATATTTAAGCAAAAAAGAAAATTCTATTTTCAAATTATATTGAAAACATGATTAACCTGATAACTTAAAACTAATTACATAAAAATGAGGGGGAAATCAGAGAAGAAACTGAAAAAAAGTAAAAGGGCATGTATGCACATATTTTCATTGTCCACAGAAATAATTCAATCACCATTTCTTAAATGTCTTAAATCAGAAAATGAAGAGTAAAGATTTTTAAAGCATTAAAACTTTGTATTTATGTAGAAATTTACTATAAAAACTAAATTAATTGTAAGACTAAGTACAATAGGGAGTTCGAGGAATTTAATTTAATAAAAAATACCATGAAAGTTGTCATCCATGATATGAAATTTCAAAAATTGTATTCAGGACAACTGCTTTGGTTCCTTTCCCACTGTGGGAGCTTTTCTGTCCTCTCAATAAATCCTGTTTTATAAAAAAAAAAAAAAAAAAAAAAATTCTATTTATAAACAATCTATGCAAAATTATAATTAATACTAACAATGAAAAAAATCCCTAGCTATGCTCTAAACAACTTGGGGCCTGAAGTGATTCTCTAGTGTTTTATAATATAAGCAATATTAAAAATAAATCTAAAAGATAAATGTGACAGCACTTCTGATAATAGTAAAAATAGAATAATAGACACCAGATTATCCCCCCCAATCGAAACAATTTAAAAACTTAACAAAATATAAATTAAGTGGTTTTTTTACTCATTGGATATAAGGCAGAGTAAGATTGCTATTCTTGTGAGGGAGAAACAGGAAATATGGATTGTGAGACTGGCCCAGCTTATATTCTAAAAAAGAGTAAGTCTGACCTTCTGCTAATCTGAGGGAGAGACTCTGACCTCCCACTGAATTAAGAAATGAGGTTGGGAATCTGGGAAAACCAAGGTAACTAGAGTTTATAGAGCACAGTACCCCAGAGTATCAGATAAAACAGACTTTAAATTAACTACAGTTTTAAAAAAAGACAAAGATGGCTATCATATAACAAGAGATGCAACCTGAAAAGTTTCTCTGGTGATCTACAGGCATTCCCCCTTGAGCCTAGAGCCTACTACTCACCAGTGAATGTATTTGAGGAAATTATCCAAGACTTTGGTATAAACAGATTGAAAGAATTTGAGGTTAAAAGCGTCAGAGCTTATATAAGATCAGAAATATATATATTTTTAAATTTCATAGCCAAAGTGAAAAAAATCTTTGCAATTTACTGGGTACTCAGAAAAGCATGGATTCAATAATTGAGAAAAATTAGACCTAAAGATTGTTCTTGAAGAAATAGTGGAGGAAAACTTCCCTGGCCTTGCCAGAGATGTAAGCATCCAGATACCAGAAGCTCAAAGAGCCCCCACAAGCTCCATTACAAAAAGTTCATTCTCAAGCAGGTTATCATCCAGCTGTACAAAGTTCATTTGAAGGAAAGAATTGTAAGAGAAGTGAGAAAAAAATCATCAAATAATTTATGAAGGTATACTTATCAGACTTACAGCAGACTTCTCAGAATAAACATTACAAGTCAAAAAAGATTGGGGCTCCATTTTCAATCTCCTTCTCAAACAGAATAACTGTCGGACAAATATTTTATATCCTGTGAAAGTAAGTTTCCTAAATGAAGAAGAAATGAAGTCCTTCACAGACAAGCAAATGGTGAGGGAATTTGTTACCACTGAGACCAGCTCTACAAGAAATATTCAAGGGATCCTAAATACTGAAACAAAGGGTCAAAATACACCAGTAGAAAAATGCTGAAAATCATAAAGTTCACAGGCCTCATGGAATACCAACACAAAAGACAAAAAAAAAAAAAAAAAAAGAAACAAGGCAACCAGATAACAACTAGTATGATGAATAGAATAGTACCTTACATATCATTATTTACTGTGAATGTAAATGGTCTCAATGCCTCACTAAAAAGATATAGATTGGCAGAATGGACTAAAAAAACACAAGCCAAATACTTGTTGCCTTCTTAAATCACAAAGACTCCTAGCATTCAAGATAAAGGGGTGAGGACAAATATCCCATGCAATTGGAAAACAAAAATGAGCAGAAGTAGCCATTCTCATATCAAATAAAACAGACTTTAAATTAACTACAGATAAAAAAAAAGACAAAGATGGCTATCATATAACAAGAGATGCAACAATTTTAAATATATATACACCTAAAATCAGAGCCTTCAGCTTTAGAAAGCAAATTCTACTAAATAAAAAAAAAAGAGGTAGACATCAATATAATAATAGTGGGAGACTTCAACACTTCACTGACAGCAATAGACAGATTACTGAGGCAGAAAGTCAACAAGGAAATATTGGTGTTAAACAAGACACTAGAGGAAATGGAACTAACTGGCATCTATAGAACATTCCAACCCAAAACTACAGAATGTACATTTTTTTTTGTCAGCATATGGACCATTCTCCAAGACAAACCATATTAAAGGGCATAAGTCAAGTTTCAAAATTGTTTTTTAAAAGTTAAATAATATCAAGCACCATCTCAGACCACAGTGGAGTAAAATTGGAAATTATCTCCAAGAAGAACTCACAAAACCCAGCAAAGACATGGAAATTAAACAATTTGCTCCTGAAGGATCCTTGGGTAAACAATGAAATAAAGATGAAAATTAAAATTCCTTAAAATGAATGAAAACAATGAAACAAGTTACCAAAAACCTCAGGAACACAACCAAAACTGTGTTCTGAGGAAAATGTATAGCACTTAAGGTCTACATTAATAAGACTGAAAGATCACATATTGACAACAGAACATCATACCTCAAGGAACTAGAAAAACACAAACAAACCAAAGCTAGCAGAATAAAATAAATAGCAAAGATCAGAGCAGAACTAAGTGAAATTGAAATTTTAAAAAATTACAAAGGATGGATGAAAACAAAAGTTGTTTTTTTTGAAAAGTAAAACAACATTGATAGGCCACTAGCAAGAATACGAAATGAAGTGAGAAGATTCAAATCTGCTCAATCAGAAATGAAAAAGAAGACATTACAATCAACACAATGGAAATTCAAAAGATCATCTGAGACTATTATGAACACCTCTATGCAAACAAACTAGACAATGTAGAGGAAATGGACAAATTCTTGGAATCATACAACCCCCTAACCTTGAATGAGGAGAAATAGAAACCTTGAGCAGACCAATAAAGAGTAGCAAGATTGAAACAGTAATTATAAGTCTCCCAACAAAAACAGTCCAGGACCTTGAGTGACTCACAACAGAATTCAATAAGACTTGCAGAGAAGAACTGTTACAAGTTTTACTGAAGCTATTTCATAAGATTGAAGAAGAGGTAATTCTCCCTAAATTATTCTATGAGGCCAGTAATACCATGATATCAAAGCCAGGAAAAGACACACACACACACACACACACACACACACACACACACACACACACACTATAGTCCAATATTTTTCATGAATGTAGATGCAAAGATCCTCAACAAAATATTAGCAAACGAAATTCAACAGCACATGAAAAAACAATACATCATGACCAAGTGGGTTTTATCACAGGGATACATGGGTGGTTCAACATACACAAGTCAATAAACACAATCCACTACATAACAAAATTAAAAACAAAAATTGTATGATTATCACAGTAGACTCGGAGAAAGCATTTGATAAAATTCAGCACTGCTTCATAATAAAAACCCTCAGCAAAATAGGCATAGAGGGAACATTCCTATACATAATAAAAGTTATATAAAACAACCCCATAGCCAATGTCATTCTAAACTTAGAAAAGTTAAACACATTCCATCTAAGCACTGAAACAAGGCAAGTATGTACACTTTCACCACTCATATTCGACATAGTACTGGAAGTCTTAGTCAGAGCAATCAGGCAAGAAAAATAAATAAAGGGTATCCTAATTAGAAAAGAAGGAATCAAACCATCTCTGTATGCTGATGAGATGATCTTATAACTAGATAATCCTAGACTCCTCCAAAGCACATCTGGACTTGAGAAATGAATTTAGTAAAGTTTTAGGATATAAAAATAGTAAAAGCAGTAGTACTGCTATACACCAATAACAACCAAGATGAAAATCAAGTCAAGAATAAATTTCATTTACAATAGCAGTCACAAGCTAAAATACCTAGGAATATATTTAACCAAGGAGGTGAAAGATCTTTACAAGAAGAACTACAAAACTGATGAAAAAAATTGCAAAAGAAAAAAAAAATTGGAGAAACTTCCCATGATCATGGAGTGGAAGAAACATTATTAAAATGATGATATTACCCAACGTAATCTACAGATACTATGCAATACCTATCAACTACCAATGTCATTTTTCATAAAATTAGCAAAACCATCCTAACATTTATATGGAACAAGAAAAGAGAAAGATTATCCAAAGCAATCTTAAGGAAAAAGAACAAAGCTGGAAGCATCACGTTATCTGGCAACAAATTATATTATAATTTGTAACAAGGCTATTATAATTATAACAAGGCTATAGTAACCAAAACATCATACTTGTACAAGAGCATACACATGGACCAATGGAACAGAATAGAGAACCCATAAACAAACCCAAATGCCTACAACCAACTGATGTTTGACAAAGCAGACAAAAGCATGCACTGGGGGAAGGATAACTTATTCAACAAATTGTGCTGGGAAAATTAGATAGCTACACACAGAATCATGAAACTGGATCCCTCTCTCTCCTTATATAAAAACTAGCAAGATGGATTAAAGATTTAAATGTCAGACCCAAAACCATAAAAATCCTAGAAGATATTTAGGAAAAAAGTCTTCTGGACATCAACCCAAGCAAAGAATTTATGGCTAAAACCCCAAAAGAAAATATAACAAAAACAAAAATAAACAAGTGGGACTTAACTGAATGAAAAGGCTTCTACACAGCAAAAGAAATAATCAACAGAGCAAATAGGCAACCTACAAAATGGGAGAATATATTCACAAACTATATTTCTGACAAAAGACTAATATCCAGAATCTACAAAGAACACAAATCAGCAAGACAAAAAGCAAATGACTCCATTAAAAATGAGGCAAATGACATGAAGAGACATAGCCAACAACATATTAAAAATGCTCAATATCACTCATCATCAAGGAAATGTAAATTAAAACCACAATGACATGCCACCTAACATCAGTCAGAATGCCCATTACTAAAACATAAAAAAAAAGTAGATGCTGGCTTGGATGCAGAAGAAAGGGAAAATGTATATAATGTTGGCGGCAGATCACTCAAAGAAATAAAAGTAGATCTACTATTTATCTATCCTAAGAAACAGAGGTCATTATGCAACAAAGACGCCTGCATCCACATGTTCATTGCTGCACAGTTCACAATTGCAAAGATGTGTTGTAAACCCAAATGCCCATCAACCAATTAGCAGATAATGAAAATGTGGGATATATAATTATAGAATACTATGCAGTCATAAAAAAAGAATGAATTTATGTCCTTCACAGCAACATGGATGGAGCTATAAATCATAATCCTAAGTACACTGACTCAGAAATAGAAAACCAAACACCACATGTTCTCACTCATATGTGGGAATTAAGTGGTCAGAAAGAGGAAAATAATAGACACTGAGGACACCAATAAGGGGGAGAGAGGAAGCAGGTTGGGGTTCAGAAACTAACTATGAAGCACAATGTTCACTATCTGGGGAATAGACCACCTGAGACCCAATCCCCACCATTTCATGTAACAAATATCCATGTGCACTCCCTGAATCTAAAATTAAGAAACAAAACCAAAAAACAAATCGGAAGAAAAAGACTGTTCTTCTATTGCCTAACAAAACTTGAAAGCATACCTTGAAAGAATCAAACTGTTACCGAGTTACCTAGATATCTCTCAGAAAAATACTCAGGAATATTTATAGGAATTCAAAAATATCTAGCAGCAGTAAATTAAAATTACAAAGTCAGAGTACATAAAAAATTAACAGCATTCAGAGAAGAAAAATTCCACACACATACACACACATCTATGTCTCTAACTTTTATATATAAAAATGCATTTTTGTATGCCTAACCCCTAACTGTACCCCATAATACCATAATTAAAAAAATGCATATGTAAGATAAAAAACTACATGAAAGTGATTCAACAAACATTGGACAGTACAAGAGAAAGCAGTAAACTTGAATGTGTAGCATTATAACTGTTCAAAAGTAAGCCTCGAGAAAATAATAGAAAGAAAATTCCCAGAAAAAATGATGAACCACAGAATCAATTAAGATGGCTTAATTTACATGTAGTTGAAGCCTGTAAAGAAAAGGAAGGTGAGACGAAAAACTATTTGAAGAAAAAAATGTCCACAATTTTAAAAAATGTATAAAAGGTACAAATGAAAGTATGAAAAACTCAATGAACCTCAAGTACAAGAAGCATAACCAACTGCACTGATGCACATAACATTATTGAAAGCCAATTATAAGGTACTCATTTTAGAAATAATGTTAAAAAGGACACTAGGTGTAAAGGAACAAATATAAAAAAGCAAACAAATTTGTAATTTGTTAACTATGTAAGCCAGAGAGCAGTGGAACAATATGGTAAGTTACAAAAGAAAATTAAGGGAAAAAAAAACCCCAAAAAACTTGTTTATCTGGAATTCTATAAGCAATGAAAATATTTTTCAAAATTTAAGAAACAAAACAACTTTCTCAGACATAGAATGTTAAATGATTCCAGCAGATCCTCATTATAAAAATATTAAGGATATCCTTCAAGAAGGACAATGATATTGATATTGTTTTGAAGTTTGAATCAACATAAAGGGATGAGGTGTGCCAGAAATGGTAACTGTGAGTAAATGTAATTTTTAAAATATTAAATTGTTTTTAAAATAGCTGTTCAAAACAACATAACAATTTTTTTATTCACAAAATCACTTGTGGGTAGACTGACACAAGTTAAAATTACTGAAAAAACTGAAGTTACACAAAAAACGAGGGGTTATACATAATAAATCACCAAAAATGCTCAAATGGAATCATACATATTCATTTAATTCACAGAAGTCAGAGAAAGAAGAAATGGTGATCAATCAACAGATGGTACAAATAGAAAACAAACAGCAAGATGATAGATTAAAACCTAACTATATCAATAATAACATTGAATGTGAATTGCTTAAATACACCATTTATAAAACACTCCATCTGTAAACAAAACACACATATTCTTTTAAAATACATATTAAACATTTATAATATGGTAAATCATATTCTGGACCATAAAAGTAATTACATGAATACGCTTTATATCTTTACCAAGAAATAACTTTCCTTTTTAATTTGAAAAAAGTGTTATAAAAAAATCTTATAAGACAATATAATTTCTTAAATTCACTTTAAAATATATATATCTGGTCTTTTAAAAAATTTTTTTGGTTTTGAAATAACTATATTCACATACAGTTTTAAGGGATAATGCAGAGAGATGTGTCCTTTACCTAGTTTTCCTCAATAGTAATGTAATCTTGAAAAACAATAATGCAATATGACAGCCAGGATATTGGCATTATGCATTCAATATGCAGAGCATTTCAGTCACCATAAGGATCCCTTATGTCTTTGTCTGCTTGGGCTGTTAGAACCAGGTACCATAGTTTGGGTAACTTGTAGACAACAGAAATTTCTCACAGTTTTGAATGCTGGAAGTCTGAGATCAGAGTGCCTGTATAGTTGAGTTCTGGTGAGCAAACTCTCATAACGCTTACAAATGCACTAATCCTATTATGAAGGTTCCACCATCATAACTTCATTTAATCTTAAGTACTAACTACCCAGAGTCCCAACGTCCTGATAACATCACATTGAGGCACAGGGTGTCAACACATGAATTTGGGGAGGACACAAACATTCAGTTACACCACCTCATGATCCCACATATTACCCTTTTATAAAAACACTTTCCTGCCTGCCTCATCCTGTCTTAACCCTTGACAACTACTAATCCGTTCTCTATTTCTAAAATTGTCTCCTTTCAAAAAATGTCCTAATAATGGAATTACATTGTTGTTGTTTGTATCAATGACTTTTAAAAAAATTGCTGAGTAGTATTCCATGACATGAATGTACTGCAGTTTGACCATTTACCTTTATTTATTTATTTATTTATTTATTTATTTTTGAGTTGGAGTCTCCCTCCGTCACCCAGACTGGAGTGCAGGGGCCGCTCCCGGCCACCACAGGCTCGACCTGCTGGGCTCCGGCGATCCTTCCGCCTCAGCCTTCCAAGTAGCTGGAACTACAGGCGCGCACTGCCACAACTGGCTAATTTTTTGACTTATTGTAGAGATGAGGTCTCACCAAGTTGCCCAGGCGGGTCTCAAACCCGTGGGCTCAGGCAATCCACTCACCTCAGCCTCCCAAGGCGTGGAATTACAGACTGAGCCACCGAGCCCGGCAACCATTTACTTTTTAAAGTCATATGGTTTATTTACAGACATTGACTTTACTAATAAGGCTGCTATCAACATCCATGACAGGATCTTGTGTAAATATAAGTCATCGTATATGTGAGATGAATCTGCCAAAGCAAAATACCATAGAGAGGGTAGGTTAAATGGAAATTTATTTTCCCACAGAAGTCCAAGATCAAGGTTCTAGCATGAATGATTTCTGCTGAGGGCTCTCTTCCTTACTTGTAGGTGACCAGGAGTGAAATTGCTAGGTTGTATGGTAATTGCATGTTTAATTGTAGTTGTCGGTTTTAAGATACTGACAAACTGTCTTTTAGAGTAACTATAGCATTTTGCATCCCCACCATCAATGCATGAGTGAACCAGTTTCTCCAGTCTGGCTAACATTTGGTTGTTACTATTTTTATTTTAGCTACTCTGATAGTTGTATATGAATATCTCATTTTTTAAATTTTAAAGATGTGGGGTACAATTCAGGGTTAGGTATACAAATGCTCCTTATGCAGGTACCCTTGTTGATGAGGTGTGCCCCTCCCTCCCCTGGCAGTTTCCCACTACTGCCAATCCCTTTCTTATAGTATTGTGATAAGTGTTCAATTCCCCTATTGGGACTATACCCAGAGGAACTCAAATCATTCTACAAGAAAGATACCTGCACACTCATTGTGGTATTGATTTGCATTTCCCAATTGGCTATTGATATTGAACATCTTTTGGTGAGTTTATTTCCTTTCTGCATATCTTCTTCAGTGACGTATCTCTTCAGATCTTTGCTCATTTTCTAATTGAATTGCTTGCCTTTTTGTTCAGAATAAGAATAAGGGCTACCATAATAACATATCATAGACTGGGTGGGTTAGACAGTGGAAATTATTTTCTCGCATTATGGAAGATAGTGCTCCACGATTGAGGTGCTAGCATGACTGATATCTGGTGAAGACTCTCTTCCTTGCTTGCAGATGGCCACTTGCTTGTAGATGGCTTGTAGATGAGGTTATGGTATGACCTCACATGGCAGGGAGAGAGAGAAACAATAAGTTCTCAGATGCCTAATTTTATAAGGGCACTAATCTCATGAGGGCCTCACCCTCATGACCTCATATAACCTTAATTACCTCCCAGAGGCCCATCTCTAGTCATACGGGAGATTGAGGCTTTAACATAGTATTTTTGAGGGACACAGTTCAGCCCTTAGCAGCAACAGAAAATAACTTCTTTACAATCTTTTAAAAATGAAAAAACAAACAGACTTATCTAAGCTCGTCAATGGTAAACAAACAAACAAACAAACAAACAAGAATAGGCCATGGGTTGCTTTTGACCCCTGGTTCCATAGTTTACCATGTCTGCTCTTTAGATTTTTATTAAGAAGATATTTGTGTCCCAACAGTTTGCATTTATTCAGTGCCTAAACTGTGCCATATACTTTGTTACACGTCAAAAATTTATAATATTTAATTTATAATATTTAATTTATCATATTTAATTAGCTACCTTTCACTAAATATGCACGATTTTTTTCCCATTTACAAATAAAGATGCTATGGCCCTGAGATGTTCAGAGTCTTGCTTAGTATAATGGACTCATATGGAAAAGGCAAAATTTACAAATGGATTGATTTGACCTCAAATCTCAGACTTAAAAAGATTATGCTAAGCAGACTCATATTTTAATTAAATCTAATTGAAAATTGACATGATGTATTGTATTGGAATATTGCATTTGTAATTAGCATGTGAAACAGATAGCCATTGATTTAAACTTTGAATGGAAACAAATAATGAGGTGAGAGTCTTTCATTTCTGACCTTACTCTTCTTAGTGAACTTCCTGATCTTGCTTTGTCATTACTCTTACATAGACCAGAATCCCAAAGCAGAGTCATTGACAGCTTTTTCTATATACTAACCTCCTGATTCTCCTACTCTTCATTCCTTCTTTCCTTGGAGCTGCCAAGGTAGCAACTAAAATGTGAAATACAAAAAAATCTTTGGGAAGATTAAATTAATTTACAAAATAAAGGGGAAGAAAAAAGATGGCAGGTACTATAAATAGCATGGTGCTTGGAAAAATAATTCAGAGAAACTACAGAGAGGAAGAGAAAAGCTTTAGGGACAGCTGTCAGGTGAGGGAACGATGTATGGAAATTTTATTAAATGAACTGTGTGCCTCTCCTCAGCGTCCTCAAGAAATATATAAAATATCTACACACTTTAAAAAAAATTGGGGGAGCAGGATATTTGGGAATGTTACAATGTATAAGGCAGGACATAAAGTCAAGTAAAAAAAAAAAAAAAAAGGTCAGTTTTTCTCTAGGTTAGTCATACTCCTGGCATATATTCCATGCTGTGGTGTTTTAGTTGTCTTTGATGATTAAACATGAAAGGCATATTCAACACTAGTAGCACTTTTGAAAGAAAACTTAAGACAATTTTATTTCTTCATTTTATGAAACTGGTCTTCCATTTCTCACATTGAGTTCTTTTTCACTTTTGTGGAAAGTTTTCTGCAAAGTTCTTTTAACATTTTTTTTTTTCTCAGAAGATAATTCCTTTTACTCTTTTTTAGAGATCTTTATGGACAAGCTCCACATCCCGGTATTAGCTACATAATAATGAATCCATTTTTAGTGACAACTCTGGTTAAACTGTCAGTTTCCATTATTATACCTATTTACAACGATGAAACATCACTTGGACCTGTCCATTAGTAACCAAACTTTACATTTTCTACAAAACAGAGTTATCTTGCAAGATTAGTAAGTTATTAGTTTGTGGGGAAAAAATAACTTCCATTTTTCCATTTTTAAATAATCACCTTTTTTGAATTAATTTTTTATACTTTTGACTATGCAAGTGATTATAGCACATCAGAGCAGTGATTTTTACATTTTCACATGGACACAGAAATCATCTGAAGATATTTCTAAATGCAGATTTTGATTTTGTAGGTCTGGAGTGAGGTCTTATGTTGTTCAGTAAATTTCTATCTCTCTCCCAAGTGATATCTGTGGGGCTGACCTGAAGACCATATCTTGAGTAGCAAAGAGCTAGAGAGTAGGAGAAAAAAGATGGCAGGAACCTTGGTCTCAATAGGCCCACATAGAGCAAAATGTTTCACTGCCCTTGACCACTCGTCTAAGGACTTTTAAGTGAAAAAGAAACAAATTTATGTGTCTCTAATCTACTGTACTTCAAAATTCTTTTTTTATAGCTATTACAGTTCACCTTAACTAACAACACATTGCTTTGATCCTCAGGATTTCTCATGATCCAAGGTAGCAGCTGAAGATCTCATCATGACAACTATAGTCTACATTGGCAGCAAGATGCATGAATGCAAAGTGGATATTTTTGTTATATTTTAAGGAGACCTCTTGGAAGTTCCACACAAATACTTCTGCTTGCATCTTAGGGGCTAGAACTTAGTCATATGAATACTGATTTGAAAGAGAGACTGGAAAATTTTGTTTTGATTCTGGTCAGTTATGGTTTCTGTTATAAATAGGTTGATCACAGAATTTATTGTATAACTAGCTTACTCTGATAATGAAATGGAATGCTATTAAGAATTATTCTGGAACAAGAGATTTAACCCGGTTGTGCTTAGGCAAACTGAAATACATGCATATTCTTGTTTTAAAGTAGAAAAGAAAGAATGAATGTCAAAATAGAAAACTAGTCATTGCTGTTGTATAATGCTCCCCAGCAATCATTTGGAAAGAGAGTGTGAAAGAAATGAGAGATGACAGACAAATCACATACCTTGACGCAGCTGCTTAAAAAATGTTGACTTAATTCCTAAAGGATTTTTAAATAAATTTTATTTATAAAGTTCCTTTCTGAGTAAGAAGCCTCTTTTGAATGATCAAAGATTAAACATATAGTAGGACATACCCTTAGAGAAATTATGCTTTTTATACCTGAGAAATGATATTATGGAAAGCTAGGGCTTTTTCCAGGAAGTACTACTTATGCGTAGATAAAGAACATTGTAGAGATGCTGCCAGAATGGCAAGTATCATAGTTTGATATATGATAGAGGCTGATGATATGCTAAAAGCCCAGACTGTGAGATCATTTGAGTTCTTAAGGGAAATAACCCTATGATTACTGAGTTGAAACGCCCAAATATTCATGAGCAGGGAGGATCCAGGGAGCTATCAAGCAGTGAAACATTAATATCTATCAGAAATCTTAGAAATTGATGTCTATACACATCATGTGACCGGAGATTTGGGTTCAGGGAACTCCGACTAAAAGGCTTTGTATTCACAAGTATGCCAGCTTGGAGTAGTTTCAGATTGAGTTGAACTTAACCTAACACATTGTGACCGTTTTTAACTTAACCCAACACAATGTGGCCATTATCCAATTTTTTTTTTTATTATTGTAACTGGTCAGGCACATGGAAGAAAAACACTAAATCTTACTTCTGAGAAAAGGTAACACAACGTGACAGAAGGTTTGCTAGTAGTTCTAATATAGACACTAACTGGCAGTGAGAGACTAGAGCAAATACAATAGCTAAATGCCTTAAAGGCATACTAGTTAGGATCTGGAAATTTGAATTAAGAATACTCTTACTCAATTTCCATAATGTGGTCTTGAAAAAAATGAGGGAAACTAAGTAAACCAAAAAGTAAGAGACAACTTAAGCTCATAAAATTTTGGTTTCTGCAAAGCAGAGCAAGGGAATTTGATAAGAAATCATTGTTGGTATCTTAAAGGGCTGAGGTCAATAAAAAATTGCTGCAAATAACAAACATCCCTTAGGTGAGAGTCTTCTTTCTGGGTTTATGGTATAAATAGTTTCATTTTATGTAATTCCTCCAACAGTTTCCATCCTTTAATACAGGCAAGGCCCTGAGTGGAGCTGGCAATAGAGACAAAGGCAGAAGGAATCTGAAGTCATTCCATCATCCCAAATAGTGATGATCTATATGATCACCATGTTCAAATAATTCTAGGCAAACATGTAAATTATATCATACTGTAAATGGCTGTGTCCTTTTGACTTGCTTGCTCAAACTGATTCATAAATGATTTATGTGATCAAGAGATAAGAATTTCTTAAAGGGGAAAGAAGTGTGAGTTGTGTTTAGCAAAAGTAAGTACCACATCTATATTTTGATCAGATCCAAGAGATGTGCAGGAAGACACGAAGAGAACAGATTCTAACTTACTTAGGCAGCGTGTCTATGCCAGATACATATGTGTCTTTTTCATTCATGAGTTATATATGCAATTCTTAGAATTAAAGACCAAGCAGAAACAAATGCTATTTGATTCTGGTTTTACTCTACTGTCGTTTATAAATCCTGAATCCTGCCTCCAACGATTCCCAAATGAAAATTTGAGGACTTTAATTTTTGTAGCACAAAGATAAATTAAGATGGAAAACCAAGCCAGGAATTCAATTTCTCTCAGCTATAAAAGGAATGTGGCCTGAAATTAGAATATGCACCATAAGATAAAATTCAATGATGTATGACATTTTTTAGAGAGGTCAAATGTGATTGCAGTTGGAAGTCATAAACTTATAAGAATATGTTAAACATTACATGATGAATGATATAATTTCTCTATAACAGAGTTTTGTGTTTGTTCCCACCCATACCCATGGAGATTTTTAGTAAATGAAACAAAGTGAAAGTAGATATTTGACGTACATCAAAATAAATTTAGGTAGTTATACCTGATTTGGGATTGCTCTGCTCAACGTTCTAAGGAACTAGTGATATTTAGTATCTCTATGATCTGAATGGTTGTGCCTCTTCAAAAGTCGTTTGTTAGAGCCCTAACCCCCAAGGTAATAGCATTAGGAAGTAGGACATTTGGGAGTTGCTTAGGCCATGAGAGAGGAGCCCTTATGATTGGGATTAATGGCCTTATAACAGAGACTATAGAGGGCTCAGTTAGTACCTTTTACCATGAAAGGACACAGCAAGAAGTCACAGACTAATAGGAAGCAGGCCCTAACTATACCTGAGTATGCCAGTATATTGATCTTGATACAATTTAGCCTCCAGAATTGTGAAAAATAAATTTATATATTTTTTAACGCCAAAGTACCCAATGTATGGCACTTTGTTACAGCTACTTTAACAGACTAAGATGGAAAACTGGTTATCTAGAAATGAAGGTCAAGCTTAACAAATACTTAAAAATGAGAAAGAGGTTTTTATTGTATTGGGTAGAAGTTGGAAGAATTTTGAGATTAATAGTAGAAAGAGCTTGCATTGTCATGAATAGACTGCTAGGGGTAATTCTAGTGGGAGCTCATTTAAAAAAGATTAAAAGAGGAGCACTGTAGAGAAGCCTCAATCTTTTCAGAAAATATCTGAGTGGTTGTTGACAGAATGTTGGTGAAAATATGGATGGATGCCGTCATCATTTTTTTAAATTCTTTTTTTATTTTTGCTCCTCTGACTGATTAATCTGTCTGTCTGTGAGTTCACTGATCCTTTCTTCTGTTTAATCTAGTCTGTTGTTGAACCTCTCTAGTGAATTTTGTGTTCGTCAACTCCATAATTTCTGTTAGGTATTTTTATATATTTTCATCTATGTTGAAATTCTCAATTTGTTCCTGCATTGTTTTTTTGACCTTGGAAAGCATGTTTATTTTGAACTCTCTGTCAGGATAATCAGATACCTTCCTTTCATTAGAGTTGGTTTCTATAGATTATCTTTTCCCTGTGTTTAGAACATTGTTGCTTGATGTTGTATTTTCTTTAACTATCTGTGTTGGTTTTTGCACATTAGACAAAGTAAGTATCTTTCCCTGTCTTCACAGACTGGTCTTATACAGGAGAAGACTCATACCAATCAGCTTGGCACAAGATTCTGGGGATATTACCAACTCTTTCACTCTGCCCAGAGAAGCAGGCAGTTGTGTCTTTTGTTTTCTGCCCTATGCTGAGCAGAAGCCAGGTTCTATAGAATTTGGGACTTTTCATCTGCTCACTCTATGCTAAAGGACAATGTGGGGAGACTCTACGGCATATACCAGTTCAAAATTCTATTTCTGTTTTCTCCCAGACTGTGCCTGTTTTATTGGAGCTCCAAGATTGGTAAGACAAAACTCAGTTCTTTGGAGAATCCCCAAGGAATAGTTGGGTTTCTAGGTGTGTGAACTCCTCTTGGAGAATCTGGGAGCTAGAACTATGTCTCTTCCTCGGTGTATGACACTACCATACAAGGGGAAGAGATTCCAAGAAGAGGGTTTCCTGAGTCTCCCTATCAGCTTCTGTAAGTGTGGTTTCATGTTTATCTTGAGTTCAGGAGTCTTTTTTAGCATTTGGATTTTTCACAGAGGGAATCTGTCAGTAAATTGTTAAAGTTCTGTTTAGTGTTTATGAGTCTAGGACTTCCCTTTCTGTCTTCTTGTTTTTATTAGTTTTTTTTTTCGTCTCTTCCCTTTGGAAAGTATACCCCCAAGTTATTGTTGGACCCTGACTACATTTTATCATTTGTTATATAAATCCATTTGCAGATATAAATAATTAAGATCTGTCTATTTGTTTAAAATATATAAATGTGCAGCAGTTCTGGAATTGAAGAACACAAATTCACTAGAGAGTTTCAACAGCAGACTAGATTGAACAGAAGAAAGGAGCAGGAAGAACACAAGCAGAGAACGCAGTAAAATAGTCCGATTCAAGCAGACCTGACATTACTGTTGTTTGCCTGGGTAACAACACTTTAAAGAACCTACCACTTTGCTAGCTGCCCCAGGATGGAAAATTATCAACCAGGCTAGGCTACAATGCATCCGATCTAGCACGTAGCCCAACCACAAGACTTCCTCTCAACTTACTTAATTATAAGACTTAGTTACCCCCTAGCATTGCCAACCTCAAAAATATTCTCCCCAAGCCCTATTACTGCCCTAGCCTGTAAGCAGTAGCGGGCTTCAGTTTTTTGGAGTCTACTTCACCGGTTTTCCTCCTTGGAATAAACCTGTGCTGCTGTTAAGCCACCAGTGTCTCATCTTTCTTTTCCTATCTGCTTGCCTTCTTAACCTAACAACCATTTGATGTCAGAACTATGCAAAATACTCTGAGCACCTCATACCTTCATACAGATAAACCCTAGAATTGAGCATTTTTAAATATAATAAATTAATTTTCTTATGGCAACTATAAAGAATTGCAAAACTTCTTGGTGTTAGTAGTATCCAAAAGATTTTTGCAAAGAGTTATTTTTTAATAGAAAACTACGAAAACACTTTTCCTGAAGACACAAAGTTTTTAACTGTATCACCCCTAGAAACATGTAGAAATAACAGAAATAACTCACTCATGCCCTGACCAAACAACTATTTGGGAAATTCTAAATTAGAAGGGAGACCTAGGAGAATGAGTAGCATACCTAACTAGCCTTCTTTGTTCTTAGTAAACTATTTTTATCCACATCGTTTTAATGGCCTAGGTATTGCCCTAAGTGTATCATGATAAAGAAGATATAACAGAGGCCAATAGATTTTAGTAGCCAGTATCACCTAATAGTGAGTTCTAGGAAATACTCTAATATCAAATTCAAATTCCCAGAAACTATTGACATGGTGTGGGAAAATATGTTCTGAGGTCATTTAGAGTAGAGTAATCCAATGATAAAAGTGCTATAGCCCAATTTAGTGTTGCTCCATTATCAGACAAGTGTTTTAGGTTTATTATAGAGCATGTCTAAGTAATGAGGATGCTGATTCTCTTTTATAAATGGACTGATTTGCATGCCATGGAAATGAGTTCTTATAAAAGGGTAAGAATAATTTTGGAACACAAGAAATGAAGTAAGATATGATGCTAAGTGCGGCGAGGGAGGTAATAAATGAAAGGTTGAGTCTCCTCAACTCAGACTAGAGTCTGTTATCTCAGTTAAGAGAGAAAAAAATGTATATATAAACATAATGAACAGATCTTGAGCTGATTAAGGGAAAATTATAAAACAGAATATTCTGGGCCATAGATTTAGGACATTCTCCAGACAATTAAATTTTACCAAATTACAAAGTAAATAAAATTCACTAATGGGGTGTTATATCAATTAGTAACCTGCAGTTCATCTCACTAATGGAGTGCAGTACTAATTTGTAACTTCAAAAACAGAGCAAATAATTGTTGTTTTCAGTGGAATAGCAAGACCTGGTTTTGAGAACATTGCATAATCAATTTAATTTTACTAGAACAAAAATGGTTCTAAAACTGATCTGGGTCTGGTGTATCTGGTATCAGATAGTATAAAAATGCAGACATAAATTTAAGACTCATCTCAAGTGTCAGCTTGTTTAGCTGCTATTTAGAATTTCTTGGAATTAGAATATATGAACAACTTGTCCTTGGAATCCTGTATTCAGAATACAGGAATCAGTGCGGTGCTATTCAGTTGTTTTCCCCTACACTCAGGCTTAAGTAATCAGGAACAAAATGTCACAGTAGTTGCTTATTTCCTTGGGAACATAGAAAATGCATATCACATTTTAACATGCCTGCAATGCCACCAGAAATAATGTCACTGACGTTTCCATTTGTTCTTTGAAATTTGAAAAGGAAAGAAAAGAAGGAGAAGAAAAATAATATAAAAAAGAATCTTAGCTTCTCATTGATTTCTTGAGGGTGTGTACAGGGAATTTGGTGTGGCTTGGAGAATAGTGTAGAATAACATTCTAAAAATTCAACAAGTGGAAGATACTGATTTAAACAAGTTCTAGAGCCTTTAGCTATAAAAATGCTTAGTGACACCACATTGTTAAGAACTTAGATATTTTGAAAATGTTTTACAGTAATCTTAGGGAAAAATCTGTACAATAAACAGTACAATCCATAGAGGTGACGGTTTTAAATTACTGAATATTTTCGCCACTTTTATTAAAAGGTTTATCAGGAATACTCTCATGAAGACACTTGATAAATAATTTTTCTCAATATTTAATATTTTCTCTGTGTAAAAAATTTGTAGGAAAAGAAAATTATGTGTATGATGTGTTTGTGTGTGTTTGTATAGATATACAAATATATACATAGATATCAAATTATATCTTGCTATCTCTAAAAATCATAATTCTCCTTTTATAAAGGGTACTTTATGGATCCTCTATAATATAACCTTATCTTCATGAGGCACAATTATTGTACACAAGTTTTGCTATTTAATGTTATAATTGAAAAACACAAACCAGAACATTGAACTTTATTTACACACTGACATCACAGAACAATATTTCAAATTTATAGAGAAATTAGAAATGGTATGTAAAATAAAATGGTTGAAAGTTAGAAATATCAATGTTTAATACTTATGTGATTGCAGCAAAATTTTTCTTTTCAAATTTCTTTTTTCCCATTTTATGTTAAACCTTTGGATAATTGGTACAGTAAAGCAAGTAAAATCTGAAAAATTCTTGGCATCTGAACTAAATCACAAAGAATGCTGGAAGACAAAATAATAAATTAATAATTCAAATAGATGCATTATCTTTAAAAATAGTGTCACTCTCACTTTTATTCAATATAGTACTGGAAGTCCCAGCCAGAGCAACTAGAGAAGATAAAGAAATAGAAGACATACAAATTGGAAAGAAAGAAGTCTAATTGTTCTTGTTTGCAGACCACATACTGTTATATTTAGAAAAACCTAAAGACTCCACCAAAAAACTTAAATGATAAGCAAATTCAATAAACTTGCAGGATACAAAGTCAACATACAAAAATCAGTAGCATTACTATATGCCAACAGTGAACATTCTGAAAAAGAAAAATCAAGACAGCAGTTCCATTTATAATAAACTACAAAAATACTTAGAAATTATACAATTAAAAAATATTTACAATGAAAACTGTAAAACACTGATAAAAGGGATTGGCAAGAACTTCAAAAAAAAAAAAAAAGGGAAAGATAACTCATGTTCAAGGACTGGAAGAATTAATATTGTTATAATGTCCGTATTACCCAAAGCAATCTACAGATTCAGTGCAATCCCTATTAAAATGTCAATAGAAAAATATACATGTAATTCCATAATTACATAAAATTTATAGGAAGTCAGGAAAGATCTCACATAGTGAAAGCAATCATGAGCAAAAGAAAAAAGCTAGAGGCATCACACTATGTGACTTGAAACTATAATACCTTTTGGCAAGTTTGAGCTCCTTGTTGATCCAGGATGTTAAGCCTTTGTCAGATATACAGTTGGCAAATATTTTTCCAATTCTCCCCACTCTCTTGATGGTTTCTTTTGCTTTGCAGAAGCTTTTCAGTTTGATGGTGTCCCACTAGTCTATCTTATCTCTTAATAGTATGGGTCTTGGGGATTTTGATAAGGAATTGGTTGCCTGTCCAAATTTCCCTAAGGGCATCTACTGCATCTTTTAAGGTTCTTATTGTTTGAGGTTTTACATTTAGGTCTTTGATACATTTAAAGTTGATTTGTGTGTGTGGAGATAGGTAGGGGTCTTGTTTCAATCTTCTGCATGTAGTCAGTCTTCCCAGAACCATCTGCTGAATAGATTCTACTCTCCCCAGTGGTTATTGGTGGAGGCTTTGTCAAAGATTAGTTGGTTGAGAAATTGAAGTTTTGCTTCCGAAATCTCTATCCTGCTCCATGGCCCATATGCCTATTTTTGTACCAGTATCAGGCATTTTTGATTATTGAAGTTTTATAGTAAAGTTTAAAGTCTGAGGTTGTGATACCTCTCACTTTGTTTCTTTTGCTGGGGATTGTTTTGGCTATTTGTGGTTGTTTATGTTTCCATATGAATTTCTGTATTGTCATTTCCAGGTATGAGAAGAATGACATTGGTAATTTAATGGGTATTTCATTGAATCTGTAGATTGCCTTTGGTAGGATAGACATTTTAACAATGTTGATTCTTCCTATCCATGAGCATGGAATATTTTTCCATTTGTTTGTGTCTTCTTGGATTTCTTTGAGTAGTGTTTTGTAGTTTTCATTGTAAAGGTCTTTCACTTCTTTGGTTAGAAAGATACCAAGGTATTTCATTTTTGTGTGTGGCTATTGTGAATGGGATTGTGCTTTTTATATCGTTCTCTGCCTGTTTGTTTTGGTGTATAAGAATGTAACTGCCTTTTGCACATTTATTTTGTTTCTCAAGATTTTGCCTAAGTCCTTTGTCAGTGAAAGCAGGTTTTTGGCAGATTCTCTTGGGTTTTCGAGGTGTAGGATCATATTGTGCCAAAAGAAGAAAAACAAACAGTTCCATTGAAAAGCAGGCAAAAGACCTGAATAGACACCTCTCAAAAGAAGGTATATGGCAGTCAACAGACACATGAATCTCACTAATCATCGGGGAAATGCAAATCAAAACCACATTGAACTACCACGTAACCCCAGTAAAAATGACCATCATTAATAAAACAAGCAGCAGGATGTGCTGGCAAGGATGCGGGGAAAAGGAAACACTTCTATAATGCTGGTGGGAATGCAAACTAGTACAACCTCTTTGGAAAACAGTGTGGTGATTTCTAAAATAACTAGAAATTAACCTTTCGGGTTTTTTTTTTTTGTTTTTTGTTTTTGAGTTGGAGTCTCACTCTGTCGCCCAGACTGGAGTGCAGTGGCCGCTCCCGGCCACCGCAGCCTCGACCTGCTGGGCTCCGGTGATCCTCCTTCCGCCTCAGCCTTCCAAGGAGATGGAATTACAGGGGTGCGCTACCACGCCCGGCTAATTTTCTGATTTATTGTAGAGATGAGGTCTCGCCATATTGCCCAGGTTGGTCTCAAACCTGTGGGCTCAGGCAATCTGCTCACCTCCTCCTCCCAAAGTGCTGGGATGATAGGTGTGAGCCACGGTGCCCAGCTATAAATTGGTGAATTGTATTGT